>VZRX01023087.1:81728-104442 GCA_013398075.1 Notiomystis cincta | reverse complement strand
AATTTTAAATTCTCTCAGAAAGGGATTTACCTTAAAAAGAAAGCCAAATAAGAAATGCCAAATAAAACAAAAGCCAACTAAAAAGTCACCCAAACCCCCTGAAACAATAAACCCACCTCCCCAAAATACCCCAACCTCCTCCCCTGAAACCCTGAAAACAGTGAGGAAAGGAATGTGCTGGGCATTTAAAAGCACACAAAAGAGCATCATCCTCTTCAAGATTTCTCACCAAACCTGCCTACCTCATTAAATTCTTTAATTGGAAAGTGGTTTGGGAAATGAGAAATTTCAGTTCACCAGAATAATGTTTTGGTAGTCATTCAAGTGACCAAAGTGTGTTTCCATTCCTTAAAATAAAAATTTAAAAGACACTCTATTAGTGTGTAGGATGAGAAGTTCATGGAATAGGTGTAACTGCATTCTTCTATGTACATCTTCACAAAGACATCAGCACTTATCAAGGCAGGGGCCAGTACAGCCAGGGGATTTGACTGGGTACCAAGAAAAAAATGTCACCAAAATGAGAGGCAGGAGGAGACCTGACTTCTCAGGTAGCTGGAAATGATGAACAGCCAGAAATGAGTAATCAAGAACAGCCTCTGTCCTCCAGAGGGCCACTTATCTCCCTCTCCTTCACTCAGAAATTTATGAACCACCTTTGCTTAAATATGATGGAAACACTCAATACTTGGTGTATAAAATATGAAGTAAGACAGAAATGTTAAGATTAAGAGTTGTAGGGAAATGTCACATTTTGCCTCCCTTGAAAGCCTTTTTACAAGGATGGTTCTCTTGCCTTGGCTTCCCTCTGTCTTCCACCTCCACCCCTTGGACCCCTGAACATCTGAACACCACTTTGCTTGTGCTTAATGTTGTGCATGCCTGAAAAAAACCCAAACAAACCTGAACTCCTGCAAGCAGGGACATTTTTTTGCTGTTTGGAAGGTAATGTGTATGTCAGTGGCACTGCATAATGGAATCACTCAGGAAAAAAATAAATTTGGATTTAGAAACCATCATGAGATGCCATTCAATAAGGAACTGGATTAACACCTTAAATTACTTAGAAATGTGGGGCTGTAAAGGGCATCTGGGGCTAAGGCAAGCCCCTTGCCATAGTCAGCCTCTGTCAGATAAACCCTTTCATAAACTAATTAGCTGATCCATCTTAGAACAAATTAGGTCATTTACTACCATTACTCCCACGGGGAAATTGTTCAAGAGCTTCACTTCTCTGTTGCTTTGAAACGTTCTTCTAATTTTCAGCCTCAATTTATTCATGGCCAGTTTATTCCATTTGTTCTCGTGCCAATGTTGTCCTTTAGCTTAAATAGCTCTGTTTCCTCTCTTATTGTATTTCTTGATGTATTTATAGACAACATTCACATCCCCTCTGGGCTTTTGTTTCACTAGGCTGAACAAGACAAGCTTCTCTTTTCTCCTAGCACAGGCTCAGTGTTGGTGTGATCATCATTCTCCTCAGAACCTCATCCTACTTGGATTTGTTTCACCTCTGTGTATGGTGACAAATACAAATAATTGAAAAAAAAAAGAGACATAATCTTTATTCAAGATTCAGTAGAGAAGAAATAATCTGCATTAAAAATGGGAAATTATACCTGCAGTCGATGAGGTAGCAGAATTCCCCATTTTTGGTAGCATTTATATAGTTCTGAGCTTATTTCAAATGCAAAAGAAAACCCATTTCATACTCTAGGAAATGTGCATGTTGCTTTCCTCCACTATCTGCAAATATGGGTTATTTGACACTTGTGGTTGATATTTTCTTCTCCCAAGCACATTTTAGCCCACTCTTCTCTTTTTAGAGTCTGAGGTAAATTCAGAGGGAGAAGGAGGGGAACTTTTGCACCCACATGGCCACGTGTCTCCGGTAGATTTTGGAAGGTTGTTTCCCCTTTCTGCCCCTACTTCTCATGCAGCTGTGTGCCAGCTGTTGTGCAGTTCTGCACTGCACTGGGGCACTACAGCTGAGGGTCCCCAGTGCCCAGAGCCCTGCCCAGGCTCAGGAAGGGCTGAGAAGCTGCCAAGAGGATGTGCCACGTGCCTTGGGATGGGTGGCAGTGCCAGCAACAGGGCATGGAGGTCACTTTGGATTTGAATAAATCCAAGCCTGGAGACTGGCTGCATCTTTTCTCAAACAAAGGATACAGTTCTCTTTCATGTTTCCACGTGTTCCCAAAAGCATGTCCTGAAAACTTCATTATTTACCCTTGTAGCTCTCACGTTGTGTTTGATTTAGAGCAAGGAGCAAAGCTGCTGACAGCAGTGTATGAGCTACATATGAAGATAGTTTCAGGGTGTTTATATTCTGATGCTTCAGTGCTGCAGAGACTTGGGTATCTATTTCACTTCAAAAAATATACATCTTTTTAAAATGAATGTAGCATTTAGAAATATACATTCATCTCCTTCAGGTTAAGCAACTGTGAAAGCCTTTGAAGAGTCAGAGCCTAAAAGAAGCACATAGCTGAGGTGCTTTGGGAGATGCAGAAAAGGTGTTAACACAGATTTATTAATTCAGTTACACAAACTCTCCACATGCTCATCTCTTTATAGTAAGAAATGTGACATTTATAGGCCTCATTGGTAAGGTAAGTCTCTAACAGAGGCCTAAAACCTGGTGTGGGAAATCATTTAGTATGTAGGAGTTAATGAGAAGGAATATAAAATATTTCACAAACATTTCTGAAAACATGTCTTATTGCTTTCTTTCTTCATATTTTGACACAGATTGTCATCAAATGGTCATTTGACATACCTGTGGACATCTAGTCACATCTTTCTTTCTCATCTAAAATACTCTTTGTTTTGAGCAGTTTCTAGACTTTTAGAGATCTCTCAATTAGAGATGATCAAAAACATTTCAAATTTAACAACCATCAGGAAATACCCCTTAATCAAAGTAGGCACATTTTCCAGGAACAAATTGGTTTCAGTTTTGATATAATTTTAAATGAAGAATAAATGTAAATGAATTGTGTCAGGTTTCTTTAATTTAAATATAGAAAATATTTTGGGTTTACTTCACCGTTTTGATTAATTTTTTTCAGCTGTCGTAGTCAAAATTTTTATATTTCTGTTCATCATGTGTCTATTTATAATTAATATTTAATTAAAATACTTTAAACTTGAAACTTTCCTGTAACTTGATGAACCTTTTATTTCCCTTTAGAGTTCTGTGTTAGTGAGAAATTAAATGGTAATTTTTTTTTTCCAAATCAGAATTCCCTACTTCCATCATTAACATTGGAGTGAACCCCTTCTCTGTATTTCTTATGCTGTGGGGGGAATAAACTTCCACAAATTGTGATTTTGATTACCAAATGATCCACATCAGTTCTGCTCAGACAGCCTTTGGCACCACAGGGCCCATCCAGATGCCACTGAGTACCAAAAACTGGCTTGGCAGTTACAGATGTGCCTTTCTTGAGATGATTCCCTGTGTGGAGAACTGCAGGGGGTTTTGGAAAGGGTGGCTCAGACAGAGTCTCTAAGAAGTGAGGGCACAAAAATGAGGAAAGGCAGGCTGACAGAGCCCAGATGAGTCACAGGCTATCAGACAGTTCCATTCAGTGGTGAAAAGTGGATTATTGTGGTACACAAGTTGTGTAGCTGAGAACACAGCATGGGAGGCTGAAACAGCATTACCCAGGTCTGGCTGCTTATAATATGGATTTAACTGTCTTTGACATCCAGTGCCCTGTGAGCAGTTTATTATCTGGAAAGTTTTAGAGCCCTATGTGTCTCTGATGGTTATTCATCAAGTGTTGCCTTCGTTCCCAGGCTGTGCTCAGACATCTTTCAAAATTATGGTAAATATTGATTTAGTGCCCTGCTTAAACATGCATCTTTGGCACAGACTGTTCAGCAAGTGTGCCTGTGTCAAACAGGAGAATTAAATTCACAGCCAGAGTTCACTATAATAGCTGTCTTATTCGTGTAGTGCTTGCCTTCTTGGAAAGCATCATCCTGTCATGTGTGTCTCTGAAGTACTTAAATGAAATAAATCTATTAAAATGTTCAGATCTTTGACAGTGAAATATACTCATCCCCTTAATGCTGGAAAAGTCAATTTTCAAAAGTCACTGTAGAAATGGTGTGTTTGGGATGTGTGTGTCAGCTCCTGCAGGACAGACTCCTTTCATTCTCAAGTTGTATTTAGTTTCTAGGGAAGCACTCCCTCCTTGAGAAGTTGCTGCTGTGATGACCAGTTCACCTCACCCAGTGTCAGAATTAAATCAGACATCCCTTGAAGAAACTGGTTTGGGGTTCAGCAATGAACCAGGTGACCAGAGGAGGTGAGAATGGGCAGATGGACTTTTTTTGTGTGTGGTGCCCAATGTGGAGCTCATCACAAGTGGTGGGCCAGGTTTATATCTGTGGGTAGAGATTGGCAGAGAGCTCTGCAGGGATTTGTGTGTCTGGTGATCTTTGTGGAGAGCTTCCATGTGGCCCACTGAAAAGTGCTCCAAATTGGGATCTTTGCCAGCTCAGCCTAATATTAAAATGAGATTCTAATTCCTCACTATCATCCTTGACCATAGTGTTTACAACATAAATCACTAATGCATGTGAAATTAACACAGCAAAATAGAAAAGGGTTGAGATAGTTTTCAGATGCCCAGGAAACATTAAGCACACTCAATAAAAAAATATAGTGAATGCTGCTTAAAAAAAAGCCCTATGTTAAGTTGTACAAATCCCATTTAAGTATTTTTCTCTTTAGTGGATACATGAAACCACAAATATTGCTCTTTTTAATGTTGCATAAAGCCCATCCACGAGCAGCATTTAATAGTTAGCCTGCCTAGGAATTCATGTTACAAGAGGAATTCAGTTTTCTTCATGAGAAATGTGCTGTTGGCAGTACTGGATGTGGTCCAGTTTCTGGCTATGAGGTCAATGCTGCCTCTGTTATTAACAGATCCAGCTCAGCCCATGCTGAGGGAATGGCACAGCTCTCAGCAGAGCCATGGGGATGTTCACCTGGAGGTATCTGCTGCTCTGCTTGCACAGGACCTTTCCTTGGTACGTTCCTTTTTCAATGCCACATTTACCAGTGCCTTATTGCTCTTTCCTAGAGCCACATCTTTTGTAATCTACCTATATGCAGCAAAAGAAGAAGCAAGCCTTATTTCTTTTTATTTTTATATGTAAAATGTAAAAATATGAGGTTTTGAGGTCCTTTGTTCTGCAGAAAACTCACTCATGAGGAAGGGATTGTGTAGCTCCTGCTCTGCTGCAGAATTTCTTCTGGGATGAAGAGTTTTGACTCCATTATATGCATTTTCCTGGAGAGCAGACAGGTAGATATTGGGCCATTTCTTTGTCTAGGAGGTTAACCTTCTCATTAGACCTTTTCTCTCTAGACTTCACACTGAAAGGGCAGAAAAGAAATCTGGGCTGATTCTGAGCCCTGCAGCAGCCTTTTCTTCCTGTGGAAAAAGATTTAGATATTTGTGCTGATTACATTGCTTTGGCTCTTTTTTTTTTTTTTTCCCTTGTCTTCCCTTTCTGATTATTTGATGTCTCTGTTAGCCATCTTCAGAGGAAAGCATCTGTTTTGTGGAAGACATGAGGCAAGGCAACTGCTGCTAAGTCTGGGGAAGGGAGAGGACATAACTCTTAGTGGTGTCAGTTTAAGGTGCTGATGGATTGGATGGCAGATTCAGACAGGCAGGTTGGTGTCCCCAACAAGATCAGTGATGTGAAAGGTTAATTAATGACACATGGCTCATTTAGATTAGGAAGGGGAGCAGCTGGGCAGACCATGAGATGGAATTGCTGAAAGCATCACGACTGAAATGGGTTGTGTTGGGTTTGTTCTTGAGGAAATGAGCTGATTTCAGGTGGACACTCCTGGATTTGCTGGAGTGTGAATGGTTTATGTGCATGTTTATATGTGTGCATGCCCTCATTTTCTCCCTAAAAGTTGCAGAGAAGACAAGAGTCTTCCAAGAGAGGACATCATTGATGGTTTCTGAAGAGCCAGCAGAAATCTGGGTCCTGTGAGCACTCTGGCACCAGTCCAGAGGAGTGTTCAGTAATGGGCTGAAATTTTAGTATGGGCATAGTCACTGTAGGTCAAAGTAAAAGCATAAATGATTGGCTGGTCTGAGCCAGGTTGCTGAGCTTTCTGCAAGAGGGACACTGCAATGAGTGAGGCTTCTCACAGCAATACTGGCATTTACCTAAGTTCAGGCATAAGAATTCACTGCTTTTCATCCATGCACTTTCTATAGGCTGCCAGTTTGCCTTGTTTCAGTAACAGAGAAGCCCTTTTAATAAAGATTTACCCATCAGGCCAGGGACAGCTTTTCAAGTAAAACTCAAGTGTCTTGAGTTCTGAGACTGTTTGGGAGCAAGTTCACCTGAGCCTCCCTGGGGAGTCACTCTCACTGTGGATGGTACCTACACAGCACTGCAGCTCTGGTGCCTTTGGCTCTACCACTCAAAAAAAAGTCACTTGGCCCCCAAATCTCACTTGTGTGAGCAGGACCCCTCCTTGCTTCAGTCACTGTGAGTGATGATGTCCCCACACCTTTTCCTCTGGGGTTAAGCTTGTTGTGGCAGTGTGGGGAGAGGAGTTGCTCATCGGTCTCTGAGAGTTTCCAACAGGATTAAGCACCACTACTGGGCACCAGTTTTGCTGTTCATCCTTTAGAGAGTTGCTGGAGCTGTTTTTTAACTCCTTGCACTTCCAGCTGCTGGCTGTGAGCCATGAGTTCTGTGAGAGGAACAGGGAACAGGCACATATGTGAAACAGACTTTGAGAAACAAAAGTGGTTTACTTAACTCTTCCAGCCAGGACCAGGTAAGGGATTGCTGGAGGGCTATGGACAAAGTGCATGGCCAATAACAGCAGCATGACTTTGTATTAGGGGCAAGAAGTTCCTCAAGAAAATGTTCTCCAAAAATGCTTGTGGTTCCTTCACACAGCCCAAACCCCCACATTTAAAGCAAATTTTAGACAGCAGCTAACTCAAAACAAATCTGCTTGAAGTAGGTGTTCTGATATGTATTATTAAGAGCAGGGAGGTGAAGTCTTCATTTATCTGTTATGTATGTGGGCAAACTCCAGAAAATAAGTGTGTAAGTATGATTAATCAAATATTGGAATTAATGGGCTAAAACAGCACGTTAATGGAAAATATTCAAAGTGTGTGTTGATCCTTATCAGTTTGTTGATTTTGTAATAAACATTGACTTGTCTGAAGAGCCACTGAATTATGGGTATGATTGAAGCAGCTTCATCTTGTAAGTTCTGGTGCTGTAGGTTGTTACATATCTTTCAGGTGATCAAATGAAAGATAAACATGTCTGCACATCTGCCATGCACTGTCTCAGGAGCACTTTGAGAATATATAGGCTAAGTTTGCCCTCTACTGGATTGCACAATTACATCACTGGCTTTATTACTGGCCAGATAGGTTATGTTCTGGTTATCCCCAAGGAAGTTTCCCATTCCATGATATAACACATACATCTTGTGTAATATCACATCCTCATCCTCAAGACTTGTGTCATCTTTCCAGTCAGTAATCTTTGCTGTGTGAACTGCTCCCTAAATTGTTTTGTAAAGAATTGTTCTTTTTAAAAACATCTCTACCCAGGGCTGCTTTTGAACAGGGTTGTTTTGATGCTTTTTTCTTTGGGTGAAAAGTTTCTGCAGTGGGAGTAACTCTGAACATTAGGAATAA
This sequence comes from Notiomystis cincta, assembly GCA_013398075.1. Classification (NCBI taxonomy): domain Eukaryota; kingdom Metazoa; phylum Chordata; class Aves; order Passeriformes; family Notiomystidae; genus Notiomystis; species Notiomystis cincta. The sequence continues at coordinate 96,721 of VZRX01023087.1, read as the reverse complement.
ACCATGGACTGATTGACAGGAGCCATCTGCACAAACAGATCTGCTCTTTTCCCTCTGACAGCTTGTTTGTAGCAAGGCCTGGGGTCTCCAGCAAGCTGCATTCACAGCCAGGAAACAGCCCCTGAGGGGCTGCAGCTCCTGCTCTTTCTCTGCCAGTCAGGCTCCTTGTCACGGATTTACTGAGCACTTTTAGTGTGGATGCAGCTCCTTGCAGTCAAGGCATGAAGCAATGCTGCATCCTAATTCTAAGTAGGTACTGGGATTTCAAGGCTCATTTGATGTGTGCTTTAAATAACAGTTACAAACATGTTTATCTGTGACAGACTGCATTTGACATCAGCTCTACAAGAGAGATCCCAGAGTTATTAGCTCATACCCAGGAAAGTTAAATCTGCTGTGGTGGAACATAAGGTATATTAGGCTAGGTGCTCATCTAATGTAAATCAGGGTAAGTTTTCTGATCTGAACAGAAGTGTGTTGAAAAATGGCTGAAGCACATTTTTAATGTAATGTCTCTTTTTTAATGTAATTTCTCATTTGTTGTTTTCCTCTGTTGGGTGTGCTGGTAAAGGTTTCTTGGCCTCACCAAACCATTTCAAATTTCTGTCCTTACTCATAACTTTTAGGTCTGTCAGGCCCTGTTTATGACCAGAAATGCTGTGTCAAAAATATATTAGTTCCAAAAAGTAAATCAGCATCTGCCTGGACGCTGCTCAGCAGATCTTTGTTCTGTCTCTGTGTTCAGATTCCATCTGTACTGAAAAAAGACCAGACAGCACAGTGGGGCACTATTGTCCATCCCTGTGGCAGTGCCAAAAGCAAGTTAAGAGCAGCTGATGGCATTTGTAGGGCTCCTGTTACAGCTCTCCTTTAGTCTTCCCTGGGTTCCCTGGCAGCAGTGTGAACCAGAAAGCTGCTGAGAGCTGCTGTGCTGACAAGGTTCAGGGGTTTTTTGCTATGAAGTTTTGTATCTGCACCCTGGTGTGCTGGAAGGTTGTGGTGAAAACCCCTGAAACTCAAAAAGCTCTTTCCAAAAGCACTATAGTTTTCCAGAGCCAGCAGGCTGCTGTTTTCATGCTGGTTTTATATACAGATAACCTGAAAGAGGCATGGAGATTGAATATTATCTGAGCTGTTCCCCAGTCAAAACTAAATTTGGAGGTGAGAGGAAACCAGCATGTCTTAGAGCATCAGATAATAGAAGGGGAGATATTTCTGGCTGGCTGATTTATTTGTCTATTTATTTCACCATCAATTTTGGAGTTAAAGCAAGTCCCTGAGAAAAATGGGGTAGGCAACAAATGATCAGTGGTGAAAGCTGTATGATAGATTACTGTGCCCATGGCTCTACAGTTCATTTCAGGGGCAGCACCTCCAAAGCAGGCAGAGGAGAGTCAGCTGCTTGAGACTGGGAAGAAATTATTTTTTAAAAAATTGGATATTTGAATGGGATGTAGGCAGAAAAGGAGGAGTACTGTACTCGTGGAGAGCCCACTGATTGCTCTGACCATGCAGGCTGCTCTTGAAGTCTAGGGAAGTCTACCTCATCAGCCTTTGATTTCAGAATGTCCTTAGGAGAAGTCAAATCCTGGCCTTTGTCCCAGTGATTGATGTCTTGTAGGTCTCAGCCACTCTCTCAGTGCCTGTGAGAACTTCGTGCTGTAGTGTCCTAGGTTGGACAAATTCTGGTTGCACTGGGGAGTGTGTGTGAAGGCAGAAACTGGTGCAAACAGGTGTAATTCCAGAGCACAGCTCTGCTCAGTAAGGAGTTCCTGTGATTTAGGGTTGAGGGTTTTTTAATCATTCCCAACCAGCCCCTCTGTGCTGAAGTATAATTGTGTGGAGGTCCCATTCTGAATCCTGAAATTTGAGGTTTCAGGACTTTGGGTGGCACAGAACTCCTCCACAGGAGAGGCTACAGCTGTGCTTTGAAAGTGTGAGAAAGGCTGGGTGTGCAAAGCAGCTCACTGGACCCCCCAGTGCCTGGAGGAGCTGGATGGGGGCTGCTGGTGCAAGCAGACCTGCAAATTCTGCCATTTGATGAAAGTTTTTTCCCTTTCATTTGTGACTATTCAAGAACTGTGTGCAGGTTAAGACCTGAACACTTGTAATATTACTGGCAAAGCTCTTTCCTTGACTGTAATGACTTTTGGCTTCCAAGAGATATTCTTAGGACAAATCCTGAACATCACAACCTGTTTCCTAATGAAAAGCCTGGAATAGAGCTAGTAGTAACCTCATTTTCCCATGACTGGTGCACAGAGAAGCTAAGGGCTCGGTCCTCACAGGTTACTGGCACTCAACTCCAGTGTTGTGAGTGCACCAACAAGTATGAATTGCCCTGATCAGCCACATCTCATACTGGGTCCACACTCTCTGCTCACATCCAGCAGCTCTGTTTAAGATTGTTTTCAGCTGGCTAAGCCTGAATTATCCTGCAGGTGTCCCTGAGCCCAGCCCAGCCCCCTGCTGTCCTGGCACTGGCTGCCCTCCCTGGATGCACCCCAAATCTTCCTTGGGGTAACTTGTCTCAGGCTGCTCTCCTGCTGGAGCTCTCTGAACAGACCTGGATCTGAGTCCCCATTTCCCCTGGGTGGAGCTCCTGTCACCATGGCCCTGCTCAGGTCTGTGGGGTGCTGCCCTGTGTCTCCTGGCTCCTTCTCCCTCGAGGAGCAGCCCTGCTTTGCTGCTCCCTGGCACTCAGCCCTGTGGAAGCCAGTGAGTCCTTTATAAACATTTCAAGAACTATTCCATGTCTTGCCTGAGGCCACAGAGCAAGACCAGCAGACATGACAAATCTTCACTGAACCATCTTTCTTTTGTGCTGGATCAACCCTCTGTAATTAATAAGATTTACAAACTTATGTCCATTATTTAATTGCTTTTGTATTCATAAGAAAGTCACAGCATTTTAGTTCCTTTTACATTTCCAGGCTGTAGCTGTGCAGTCTGTGGGGCAACATGGAGATTTCCACTTCATTATAACACAAATGGCAAACAATTGCACAAATGGCTTTGTTGTTGGCTCAGGCCTGAGAGCTCTAGACCACTGTAGACCACAGGCCACTTTAATGAAAACATACTTTTGATAGAGAACATGGAGATAAGCCGTGGAAAACAGTCTGGGAAAATGAAAGCAAATGTGAAGAGGAGGTTGATTGTCTTTGGAGACAACCCATTGAAAAGGGTTTGGGAGCAGAAGGGGAGAGAGTGAAGAGAAGGGTGTCTGGATCTTGAGCACATTGCACAGAAATGGCCAGGGGGTTGTGCAATATCTCTCACAGAGGACTCAGAACTACTCAATTTTTCTGTAATGCACATGAAAAAAGAAGAAGAAACACCTATGTCCATTTTACCTGGGCAGGAGCCCAGCTCTGAATTCCAGTATTACAGAGGTATTGTGTTAACTCAACTGGTAGGCTTCCATTTTTAATTTTAAAAACAAAAGCTATGGCACTAGAACTAATCTGTGGGAGTTATAAGGGAAAGAAAATAATTTCTCTTACGTTCCATCATCTCAGCTCACATCTAATTTATTCTCTTCATAGACGCATAAATTCACACAGAAGTCAGACTCAGCTGAAACCAGAAGAGATGGAGTATTTATTGCACAGGCAAGAGCAGCCTGAGGAACATCAGAAAAAAAGAGAGCGCCACAAGACATATTCTGAGCTCCTGTCTCATAAGCACCTTTGATTTCAAATTCTCTTACAAAGGGGTAAATACCAGAGCAACTACTTTTAACAGACTGCATGTTACAGCAGGCTAGGGAAAAGTTGGATCTCTTATACCAAAAAGGTGCCTAGTTTTAATTTAATTAAAATAAAAAATAATTATTTCAAGAGGAAGCAAGGCATAAAAACTGTAATGGTCAATCTCATGAAGCATTTGGAGTTACATCAAATTGCTCCACTCTGACTTTGGCCCAGACTTATAAGACCTGTTTTGAGTTCAGAAGTTATTTTCTTTGTATTCTATAAAAACACAGAGCACTTGAATTTCAAGAAGATAGCAAGGATTTCCATGGAACTGAATGGGAGACAAAAGAGAGTGAGTGGCTGCCTGGGGTTAGGATCTCAATCCACTCCTAACTGCAGCAGCAGACACAGGAATATAAATTTTATCTCTTGGTAAAGTTCTGAGAAAATAATGTAATTTTCTCCATAAAAACTGCTTCCAAGCTCTCCTCCTCAAATTTTAAGGGTATCTGCATGTTATAGCTCTTGGCTCTAGAGGTTTTGGGGATCCATCTCTTTCCCTATGGGAAGGGCTGAGGAGAGGACCCCTTGCCCCAAGCTGTGGAGATGGTGCTGGATGTTTGTTTGCAGGCAGCCCCAGCACACAGACGAGCTGTGGAACACCGTGGTGGCTGCTCAAAGCCAGGGCACTTCCTTGGGTTAATCCAGGTCTGTGTGAACCCAGGACAACGTGCAGGTCACAAACCCCCATGCCAGTGAAGCTGAAAAGGTACCAGAGTGAGGGGAGGGCTGAGTTGAAATCCTTATGATTTCATCTGTAGATCCAAAATTCTAAATTCCACTTACATCTTGCTTTAGTCCTCCAAGTCTTCCACTGGCCTTAATTCCTTTTGCTCCATATTTGGGACTTGTCCATTTCAGAGCCACTGAGGTAATGTTATTCTGATTCTTCCCATTTTGCCCTATGCTTGATCTCTGTGTCCTTTTACAGCATGGATTGGTCAAAACCTGTTGTTTACATTTTGAATTTACCACTAATTCATCTTCGGAATCAGTGATGCAACTTGGGGGTTTTTTAACTTTATAAATTACAATTGAAATGGGTTCAGTTTGTAAAACATCTTGCAGATATGTATTACAGAAGTCAATAATTTTTCTTATAAATATACCAGTTTTGGTTACAAAAAGTATTTTTTTAAAACATATTTTAGCTTAGTTTGTGAGAAATGGTAGAAATTTTCCAGCAGTCTGTAAAACTTCACTTGTCATCTAGTTTAAAACTGAACAGTTTTTAGATACAGTTTGCAGGTTTTGGTAAATAGAAGTTTTCATGGCCAAAATTCCCACAGAAACTTCCACATTTTCTCCTTGCTTGTGCAGGGAGAAGGTTTTGCTCTCTTGTAACCAGGCTTTGGCTTTTCATGCCCTTGTTGTTTCTGGTTAACATTCCTTTTGCAAGTCACATTGTCCACATCCATGATGTGCATAACACACCTGGTAAAATAATCCAATAGCTGAAAGCCAAGATCAGTTAACCAAGGATCTGCCCTATAGAAAGAGTAAATTTCTTATGAACTCTCATGATGTAAACCAGTTGCATTTTAAAACATAACCTCTCATGAAGAGTATTTTTTCCTTTAAAAATTTCAGCATAAAAATATATTCTTATCTGTAAGAGAAGATTGTAATCCTCAGAATGTTCCCTCTTATTGTAGTCCAAACACTGAAGTTCATCGCTTCATTTGTATTAGTGTTTAATAAATTGGTTTTGTTTTTCAGCCACAACAAGGCAAGATGAATTTTGTGGAAAAGGGCAATCTAATGGAGATGTGGTGTGTAATTTGGATGATGAATTATCAGAGAGCCAGAGTAGCCTGTGTTGTGGTCATTTTATTGTTCAGTGCAGTAATAGAGTTAAGTTATATTTACATTTTCTAATTATATTTTGTTGTTCAAAAAAATTTTATGTACACAGCCTCTTGCCAAACCAATCACTGAACTCTATTCTTCACTCAGAAAAAATAAAAAAAAAAGAAAGAGAACAACTAAGACTGAAATAGAAAACAAAGTAGATAATGAGAGCCCACTGAAATCACAGAGAGGCTCCACACTGAATTCCAGACGAGCATCCTGCATTTCATCATGGCCATGGCCTTCGCCTGCCCACCAAGCCTGCAGCTCAGTCTCCTCCTGCCAGCAGCCTTGGCCAGGATCCCTCTCTCAGTGCTGCTCTGGGAAACACATCTTTAGAGTCCCTGGATTTTGGGATCAGCTGGGGAATGTCTTTCTGGAGGTGGTGGCACCCGAAAGCCTGGAATTCTTCTCCCCTGTAAGGGCGGCTCCCCATCAAAGGAGCTGTAATGGCAGCCCCGTGATCAGCACACAGCAGATGCCATTTTTCCCCCAGACTCCAGGCACAAAGTGTTTTTCTTCAAAGGGATGGCACAAATTGTGGTTCTCCTTCCATGCAGGGTGGTCACCTGGGAGCCAGGTGAGCTGCCTGGACAGTCACTCCGTGGAGAGAGAGGGAGGGAGGGACCCCAAAGTTTTGAGCCAGGGGTGTTTTTCCTCATACTTTTCATAGAGTATCCCAGCAAGCTGCTCCCTGCATCCCTGTGTGGGAGCAAAACAAGGTTGTTCTTCATCTATTTGGACATGCTGCATCTACCTGAGTTAAGTGAGAGTCTGCAGAGCTTCATCTCACCTCCCCATAATGAGATCAATAGCTGAATTTCCTGAAAAGCCATTTATGTGTCTTTGTAAGTGAAGGATGGCATAATCCTGATTTTTTTATGAGACTTCTAGAGGTTTTTCTTTGCTGCTTTCCAGGCATTTGTTGCAATGAACACCATTTTCCTTACTTAGCTGTTTCCCCACCTTTAAATGACTGTGTCTAAATTAGACACAATCGGGTGCATTAGAAGGGTATTGAGAGGATGTATTAATTTATGATTCCAGGTAAAATAGAGCTTCCCCAAAATAAAGTCCAAGGCAGGTTTAAACTTTGGTTCTTCTACCCCAAGGCTGGCAACCTGAACTAATACCTAGAAAAATTAATAATAACTTTCCCAAAGTTCCTTTTGATTCCATTAGGAAAAGTTCTACCTCCATATTAGGCAGCACTGTCTTTAACTGAATGCAAAATGTTGATGTAAATTATTGTTTGCATTCTATATATACCTTGATTTAGAGCTGAAAACTGACAAAAATAATTAGATCCTTGACTACTCTTCCTAAATATATTAGACATTCAGAGATAAACTCTTGGTCTGTACCCATCTTACTAACATTGGAAAAACAACCATTCTATTGTATTATTTTATATTATTGGATAGATGTCAGGGGCCCGTTTGCTGCAACATTTTATAAATGTGATAAAGTGTAGGCCCTACTCTAGAGAGTTCACACTTTCATAAACTCAAATAATGAAAATTAAGTGATTGTCACAACAGATTAACTAAATCCTTGAGTTTGGAGGACTCCAAAACACCATCTTAGCAATTGGTTCACATCAATAGACAACAAGATTACTTGTAGGCATGATATCAATTTCTTCAAAAGGAAGGAAACTTAGGTGCCTGGCCTCAAATAATTAAAAAATTAACTTACTAAATACACTTAAGAAGAATAAACTGCATGTTACAATGCCTATATAGCAATATCTGGTCACCTATTATACTAAGATTCCACTGAAATTCCTCTACAAAGTAGAGGAAAAAAAATCTGCTGGTGTTGTAGGAACATCATCCAACAGCAAGAAACATTATCTTTGCCCTCGAGGTGGAGGAGAACTCCAAGTGAATTGACAGGCTTATATCAACCTCTCATCATTAAGGAAAGGAGTAATGCAATTAAATGTAGTCTTATTTTGTTGAAATATTTTATGTCAGGCACAGGGTGTTCTGAGGTGATACAGATAATTAGCAGAGAAATTTAATCATCCGTATCACAATGAAAGAAAAAAATTGGCTCTTTAATCAAAAGATAGACCCACCTGATCTGAAATGAGAATGTTTCAGTATGTCTTCCAGGCTAGAAAGCCTAGTTAAAAATTAATGGAAGTTGGCAAGCATTAAATTATCTACCTAAAAGATCCTATACAACTTCACAAATTAAATAGAAATTCATTGATATTCACAAAATTAGTTATCTGCAGGACTAATGCATTGGAAGAGTGAAATAACATATACCAAAGGCAGAATGCTTTCTGAGCAATGTGCCATCACTAGGGCTTGTGCTAAACAGAGGGTTCCTTTGTGGGGCCAGGTTTTCTACTTGGCTTAAGTGGGAACTGGGCTATTTTATACCAGTGGAGCTTGAGTCATGGTGGTGTTGAAGGAAAATTTATGGCTAAACCCTGGCTGCAGCTGGGGCTTCAGTGGCAGGACTTGTGCTCATTTCAGTGGGATGAGCTTGCTTGGCTCTCAGTACTTGGCATTTTCTTGGCAATATGTGAGATCCTCCTTGGTTCTGGGACTTGTGGTTTTGGTATCTTTCCAGCTTGGCTGGAATCACTCTCAGGAGTGAACACTTGAGTGAAGGAGATTTTGATGCTTTTTGCATTCTCAACATAATTGTGATTAAAAAATGTAACTGTCAGAATGATATTGAAATAAAATTAAATTTGTTTCAGAGGATGAAATCTGTTACATAACAAACTTTCAAATGTTTACCACAAGTCTGTCTATATTTTCATTTCAGTGTTAATGAGCAAACCTTAGCACATATGTTGCTTTCAGCATAGTACATTCTAGTTAGGCTTTTGTGTGGATTTATGCATTTGTTTTTAAAGCTCTTCTGTCTCTACTTGTACTGGGAGAAGTTTGGTGGCACAAGATACTCTTAATTCAGCAAAGACAATGGGATCCATTTGGTAGACACTGGAATTGGTGAAGTCCAGATGGAAATCCAAAGTACATTTAAGGGTGGGGATACTTGCTAGAAGAGATTAAGGAGGAGTATATAATTCTACAGCAGGACTTGTAGTTCTTGAAATATAAAAAACTTTATCTCTCATTAACCAGAAGTGGTACTTGCCTGAAAAACAAAGTCCCATAATGCCTCCTATTAACATTTTCCTGTTACCACTAGTGAGTCTAATGATTCTGCCCAGATTTTCCTAACATCCCCATACATTTAAATTTCATACTCCCAGACATGATGCAGAAATCATAAATCCAAATGCTTTTCCTCCTACTCCGAATCCCTTGGCAACTTCAATTTCATTCATGGAAAAGTAATTATTTGAACTCTGTGTATTTTTAGCTTTTATTAATGGAGTTTAAAAGCTGGAAATGTGAAAAAAACAAGAAGCCTTAAGGTAGAATCTATACTTCTAGAAGAAATCCTCCAGATTTTGCCCTCGTGCAGCTGCCAGTGCTGCTTCAAGCTTGGGCTGCTCTCTAGAGTTTATCTGCTGCTTGTCTTAGGAGGAAACCTCCTGTTCAGTATGGACAGGGACTCATGCATGGAATACATTTGGTATTTCTACCTCAGGGAGTGAAAATACAGCACATTCATTAATTATTGTTGTGGATATGAGTCTGAGACCCTCCCCCCATCCAACCTGCTTTTGTGAGAGCTCAGATGGTTCTGTCTGGGCCAGGTGAGGTCTCAGCATAACAACATGAGGGCACTGCCCCACTGAGCCTGTCAGCTCTTGGGTTTATCCTGGGCTGCATGAAAACAAGCTGGGGATCTCTGCACTGCCCCCATGTTTGCAGGTGAATAATTCACCCAGGGATAACGGGGAGTGGACTGAGTTCCAGGCAGCTGTCCAGAGGTGATGTGTCTCCAGACAAATCCCTGATGAATCTAAAAAATTTCCATGTTTCCTAAGAGCTAAACAGTCAAAGCACATATGAGGGTATGTAGTGTCTCAGTGGTGTCAGGAGACATCAGATGTGTTGAGCTCCCCACTGTTTCCCCTGGGAAATTGGTACACGAGGAATAAACTGTCCAATTATACCCTTGGGAAAATAAACTCCTGGTGTTGTAACAGGAACATATCAGTGAGTCTCTTCTCAGCAACAACAGTGTTCAGCTGTTCCTCTGAAAATTCCCTGAGCATGTGAAGTTGTTAAGTCCTTCATTAAATTGGGAGGGATGAGAAGTGAATGAACATGCTGTCACAAAAATAACATGGACAACAGGCTGGTAGTAACCCACCAAAATAATTTAAAAAAAAATATACGCATATATATATAATTTCAAAATTCAGAGGTTTCTATCATATTCACTTTTTCCTCAGGAAACAGGGGATGCTGTCTGAGATAACATAATTTCCTTTCTTTCAGACTCTCCCATTTATGTTAAGAAAGATGGCTTAAAGCACCCTCATGAAGTAAGAGCTAGCAAATATTAACTTTTTAACAGCAGCTGCTCTGTCATTATTCTAATCTCTTGAAGAATTAGTGATCCTCAGAAGTAAATTTTAAATTTATTTAAAAGTGTATTTACTTTATCTTTCTCTCCAATTTCTTCTCTGGACGACAAGCCAAGACTTCCTTAAAAGACAAGATTAGAAGCTGTAAATACTTGGGCAAAGTTTTAGGATATTAGGAGTGAAGATTTTTCAGAAGAGACATGTAACTTGGCTTGAGCAATAAAATTCTCAAAATTGATCCACTTAGGAAGAAAAAAATGTTCCTTGCTCTAATTTTCTGTTTTGGTTTTTTTTCAGTGTTGCAGTACTAAATACACCTATGGAATATATTTACTATTACTAAAGCTGTTTCTGACTTATTTAAGATTGCACAGTGTAGCATTCAATCATTTCATTTGGGATCTCACCAATCCCATTCCTCTTGAATATCGTAATTTAATAACAAAACAAGTACTAGAGATGATCTCTGCCTCAGCTGTTATGTCCTTTTCTTGGCTCTCACTAGACCACAACTCTTGGTTCAGCTGTGGGGCCTCACTACACAACTGAGATAAATTGGAGCAAGTTCAGCAGGAAGCCCCCAGGATGGTCAGGGACTGGAACACTTAATCCTTACAGAGAGGCTGAGGGAGGTGGACTGGTTCAGCCTGGAGAAGATATGGCTTTGGGGGAACCTGGCAGCAGCTTTCCAATTTCTTGGGGAGGTTTTTGAGAAGATGGAACCAAGCTCTTCACAGTGAGGAGGGTGAGAAGGCACAAGTTGAAACAAGAAAAGTTCAGACTGTAAGGAAAACCTTTATCCCTGTGAGAACAGTCAGCTATTAGAACAGCTATTAGTGAGGCTGTGCAATCCCAATTCCTGCAGGGTTTCAAGACATGGCAAAGCCCTGAGCAACCTGGTCTGACCTCAGAGCTGACAGGGCTTCAGTAAGAGGTTGGGCTGGAGACCTCCTGAGGTCCTTCCAGTCTGAATGATCTGATCTCAAGCATTTGGGTTGGATCCCCCTCAGCTTTTCCACTGGAAGTCAGCAGCTTTCGTGGATGCTTGACAGCAAGTGCAGACTGGACTCCTCTGATGCCCAGCTCAGACTGTGGGCCCAGTGCAGGGAAGAAGATGTCAGTCACACAACTAAACAGTGTGCTGGGTACCTGGCTCTGGGGGCATGCAGAGGATGGGAGAATTCAGAATTAAAGAGTAATATGGCTTAGCTCAGTCTTAAAGAACACAGTCTTGAAATTAGGTTGGACAGCCTGGACATAGGCTCGTGGCATCAGGCTGACAGGGAGAAGACAGGATCCTCACCAAGGTCTGACTGAGAAAAAAAAAGCGATTTGTTGCATTTTAGAAACACAAATACTTTTATTTGAGACAGTAAAAAGTAACCTTAAATTAAAGAGAGGAAGTGAAATCCTGATGCTCTTAGAATGGATTCTTAGTACAACAGCTGTTGTATTTGTCTGTGGTCTTACATCGTTAAAAGATTTTTCTTTCAAAATATTGAAGAAATGAATGTCTGTGCTCTGCAGCCAGCTAATACTGTGTGAAATTAATTCTTTCCTTCTATTCAGAAGGACTGTTCCTAGGCTTGTTTGGAGAGTGAGGAGAGCCAGCATCGAATGCACTGAATGGGTTTTATTTGATAAAATAAATTCTCCCAGTCTCTTATCAACATGGCTTTAAATAAAGTATTGTGAATAGGATGTAAGCATTGTAGCCTGTGTTCCTTCTCAGATAAAGAAAGTCAGCCTCAGAGTACTGAAACCCACAAAGAATAGAATATCTATGAGGCTTTATTTTTTTTCCTATATCTCATTCTGTGAGAGATGTGAGAAAAGCACATTTTCTCAAAATGGCCTAAAAAAATGTTGGTGTATGAAGATGCCATGTTGGTTTGTCATAGTACCTGAGGTATGGAGGCTATCTCTAGATCAGATTTAAAATGAAAACTTTCTGGTTTCCCAGGGGTTTCCTCCTGTTATGCACATTAGATACAAATGGACAGATTGCAAAAAAACCCCTCTTATACAGGGGTTTCACTTCAGATCTTGCTGTTAAGATGCAGTTCAGTCTGGGCCAAACCTTCTGAAATTTATATCCAAAGTAACTCTACTGGCAATGGAGGTACACTGAGACCAAACCAAGGAATGCAAAAGTAATGAATTTTCACTTTTTCCCTCTGAGAAAAAGTCTGATATGATGAAGGAATATTTTCATGTTTTATTGAGGATTCCTGGGCTAGATCTCTGGTCTTGAATACAGTAGCTTTTTAGCTACTTAAATCATACTACTTTATTGGGTCCCAGGGTGATTGTCTGTCCTTCCACATCATTCAAAGGAAGCAAAAAAAATATTCCCTACAAAAATGCAGAAGAAATTTAGATCAGCTTTCTGCATTCACCATTTCACTTCCTAATCATAAAAAACCTGATTCCTTGTTCAGTGAGAGTATTTGTTGCAGCTCTAGCAAATTTCCATTAAAATGACATGGGGAGCATCCATCAAGAAGAAAAGCTCAAAAGATGTCTGAATGGTGGCTGACAGGGAGTCCAGTCAGGTTAATGCACCTGAGGGAGTTCTGTGGTGGTATCACTTGTAGCTGCCTTAAAAAGTCCCAAATCTGAAGGGCAATGACATTGGCTGCTTGCAACAGAATCACCTGGCACAGCCTGGGGTACAAATCTGCAGCACGGCTTGGTCTCATCCTTCACATCTGAGACCAAGTCCTGGCTGTTCCATCAGCCAAGCCAAGCAAAAACAGTTCAGGAGTGAAAATTACCAGCCAAGGTCATGAGCAGCAGGACCTGAAGTCTCTGGGAACACAAGGGATGTAACTTTGGAATCATTGTAGGAAGCAACAGGAGAAGTCATTTGTTAAAGAGACATTTTGATGTGTAACAGAAAGGGTCACTCTGTCCAGGGTGCTGTGACCCTTCAGGCTGGAAGAGGCCTCAGGGGGTCTCTAACCCAACCTCCTACTCAGAGTAAGGTGACCTGATCTCTCACATCACACCAGGATGACCAGAGCTTTATCCACTTGCCTTTTGGAAACTTCCATGGGTCAATTCGGCAATAAAACTTTTCAGAGATAAACCATTCATTACATCTTTCCTCAAAGTGTCAAATGAGTCAGAAAAAAAAAAAAAAAAGAATTAAAAGCTGTAAACAAGAATTCTCTCTCATAATGTGTTTGGCATTTTTGCCACAACATCATCAATGTCATTTTGCACAACATTGAAAAACCCTTTTTTTCCTCTTTCTGGAAGTCTCTGGATTGTAGGGTAAGACTTCAGTGGCAGAAGTGGAAACACAGTAATGTTCCAATTCCAGCCAAATGGACCTTGATCAGTGTTTAATAAAAGAAAAAGCCCTGGATACTGTCAATGGTGAAACTAATCATTTTGCCAGTAATCTCAACTTTAAACAAAGCTGTTTTAATCAAGATAATTGCTACTTTTATGCCAATAGTGCATAAATTAAATATGAAATAAAAATAAGAGATAAACACTGGAACTGCATTATGACAAAGCTGAGGTAAAAATATCCAAAACCCCACTACTGCCAGAGTTCAATGTATGGTAGGTACTTCTATTGGTGAGTGAAGTAATGCAGGAGGCAAATGGAACTACTAACAGTGGAGTACAGGTACATTTTGCATCCAGACATAATTAAAACACCTAAGGATAAAAACTGAGATGGAAAAGGAAGTGCCTGATAAAACACCAAAATCAAAGTAAAGAAATTGAGACCAGAGTTTGAGGAACATTATGAAGAACTTCCTGCTCAAAATGCACCTTGTATATGGTGCAAGCCATTCCCAAATAAAGACAAGGGAGAGAGTAATCAAGATCTTCAAGTGTTTTGTAAAACAAAAGCTCCCACAGGTAATCCTCAAAGGTGTCACCATCACCTGCCATTGGCACTTCCCACAAGTGTCTTGGAGTCTCACTTTTCCCATTACCTGCAATTCCAAGGTACCTGTTTAACATCCTGGGTGAGATTTTGCATTTAAATATCTTTCAACAGCCGAGTGGCTTAGAGAAAACTGGAGTGTGAACAACACCATGGGATTGCACATGTTGTGTCCTATTGCAGTGAACACCCATTGCTATGAAGTGAAAATGCTGCAAACTGTGAAGGACCAGAGTTCGAAGTGCTACAGGTGGGCATAAAAAAAGGGAGCATGGACAAGGCTGCAGTTCCCTCACTGGAAAAAAAAGAGAGCTTATGGTTTAGCCATTGGCTTGGTTAAACCTTGGATGACAAGAAGAGTTCCTGCTTTTTCTTCTTGGTTTCCCTTCTCAGATATTAAGCAAATCACTTCTCAGTTTCTTCTCTCCTTTTGAGTGAGCAACATGCAGAGCAGCCCTACTCCTGCCAAGTGAAATCGATGGGCACCTCATTGTCCTGAAGTGTAATTACTTCTGGTGCATCAGGGAGAGACAAGAGACCACACTCCACAAGGATATTTTTTCAGAGCAAGCTGAGGTGTAAACCTCTGGGATGGGTGGCAAGGCTCTGTCCCTGGAAAGCTGCACCAAGGCGAGGAGGGACCAGGTTCTCACAAGGGCAGCAGCACAGCACCGGCTTCCAGCGGCTGCTCCAGCCACCTGTGGGGCAGCGCAGCTGAGGGGCTGCAGTGCCAGCGGTGGGAAACCTCTCTCAAGCGTGGGCACCGCTGGGAAGGCACTGAGGCCACGGCCGGGTTCGGCTGCAGCCCGGCTCGGGCAGTGCCCTTGGCTTTGCGTTTTCCCGTGTGGGAGCCGAGCCCCGGCGTCCCCCTGCCCGTTCCTGCGGCATGCTCGCCTCGGATCCCAAACCCTGGCGTCGGGACAAGTGCCTGGAAGCGCCCCATCCGCCGACAGCGCCCGGCGCATCCTGCGGGCTGAGGGCGGGAGGGTCGGGGGGCTGC
>VZRX01023087.1:32783-80188 GCA_013398075.1 Notiomystis cincta | reverse complement strand
TGGGTCAAAAGGAAAAATATATATTGAAAGGGTGGGGAAGGAAAAGATAGAAAGCAGGCACCCTCCCCCTCCGCTGCTCGTAGTCCCCTCCACTCCACACCAAAAAGAGCCATCGCAAGTGCACGCCAGTTCTTCACTAAAGTGATCCAGCCGCTGGATTAAGTAACTCTCGGGGAACAGCACACGCACGCACACACACGGCAAAAATGAAGGAAAAGGCAATGTTTCAAACGGCTAAAATGCAAGGAAACATGATGGTAAGTGGCTGCTGCTGGCGCCTCCAGTGACTGTAAGTAAGTGTGGGGGCTCCCTGCTCGGCTCGGCGCTGCCAGAGCCCGCTCGCCGCCCGCACGGTCGGCGCGGAGCCCCGGCTGCTGGGGCTGGGCTGGCCGGGGAGGCAGGAGAGGGAGCTTTGCTCGGTGTCCGCGCCCCGCTCGGTGTCTGTCCCCCCGCTGAAGGGGGTCGGGGGGATTTGGGGGTGCTGGGGCGTCCCCCCTTGCCGGGGGAGCGGGGCTGCCCGGGGCTCCGCGCCCCGGCACGGCCAACTTCGCCAAGTTGATGACCACGATGTGTGTGCGTGAGCTGGGGGCTGCGGGGCCGCCTCGCCTTTCCTCCGGCATTACTACTGGAAACATTTGTCTTGATGCCATTTGGAAAAAAAAAAAAAAAAAGCAGAAACCAACAAACTACTCGGGATGCCTTTTCAATAATCCCCCTCCTCCCTCAAGGAAAAAATAAAAGCATCCAGCTNCGGTGGCTCCGCAGCCGGGAGGAGCTCGCTGCGGTGGGGCGGGGGTGCGCCGCAGGCTGGGAGAGGCTTCAGGGCACTTCGCCTTAAAACCAACTTATTTCAAATAACCTGAAGCTTGTAATAGGTACCTGTTGGTCTCCTGTCCCCTCTCTGCTCAGGCAGAGCACTCCTGTCCGTGTTTTGCCTCCCCTGTGAGGGGAAATGCTAATATTTAATGCAAAGGTTGTATCTGTTTCTCTCATGCCTTCTGTTAACGTGTTCAAGAAGCAGCCAAAGTATTCGCCATCCTTTAATCAAGTTCTGTAGTAAAATGCTTTGCTGGCTTTTTAAGGAAGTGCCTCCTTTTCCAACTCCAATAATATTGCTTTTTCCAGCGGTAGTGTTTAAGAGGAAGGTGCAGTGCTATGTGACCTGTGAATTCAAGTAAGGGAACTGAACAGGAACTTCTACAAACATTTTTTTTCCAGGAGAATTGCACAGTCTGTGTGACTGCACCATGCTCCTTTTATTGTGCTTTTTAAATGCCTGGAAAATATCTAGTGCTGGAACTTTTTTAACATGGAAGAATTTAGACTATTATCTGCATAAGCTGCTCATCCTAGTGGTCATTATAGCCTTTGGTTAGGGTGTTCTCTATCAGTAAGAAGAAATAATCAGCTGAGATGACATTATTTGATTCAAGTACAGGGTGAGCCTAATTCTCATACACAGAATATGTAAAATCCCAGAATTAATAAAAAAACCCTCCTGCACATTTTCCTTGCTAGTCCCTGAAGTCAGGGAATGAGGATTGGGCAGGGATTCCCCCACTGCCCCAGCACAGGGCTGGAGCTTCTGCTGGGGTGTCTGGCTGGTGCTTCCGAGCGTGGCAAAATGGATCCGCACATCGCAGCTCTGCGGGGGGAGCAGAGCCTGCCTGATCGATCTGCACTCACAGCTCTCCAGCAGGGCTGGCCACAACTCCAGCCTTCAGCCTACAGAGACTGTAGGGTTGCCTCTGACTCAGACAGGAGCAGGGTCTGGCCCCTCAGGCTGCTAAGTCACAGTTACTTCTGTCACTTGGGGCAGTCTCCCTGGGCTCCAATGCAAGGTTTTTCTTTGGAGACCTCATTTTTGAGACAAATTGGGAATCAAATTTAAAGACAAGCAAAGTGTGACATTGGGACAGGTGATTTATTTAGACAATGTCTGTTTTTATGGGCCACCTAAACCACATACACCTTGTTTCTGTGTTAATCTGGCCTGTGGTTGCAGCTGGACCTGCAGTTTATTTAAGCAAGAATTAAGTTTAGGTGAATATTTGGGCTTTAAGACACTTGAATAGATTTTATATTTCTTCAAGATAGTATTTACCAGACCTAATCCTGAAAACTGAGGTACACTTTTGATGGAAGTTCCAGCCAGTTAAGCTTAGTACTTTACCCTTAAGCCATTTTTAAAAAATAGTATTTTTGCTTTTATATCACTTTTGTTAAAATTAGACTCCTGAACTACTCCTGTCAAATCCTATGCTGTGGATCTCCTGTCTCACATATGTGGCAGTGATTGGGAATACAGGCTTAGGAAGAGTGGAATCCCAGGAGGTGCATTACAGTGTGCCCTGCATTAAGTGCCTCAGCAGAATTCAAAAAGTCATTGAAAATTCAAAGCCCAACATGACTTTATTTTTTTTGTTTGTTTGTTTTCTGGCAGTTTTGCTGTTGCTTAGAATCCTGTCAAGCTTCTAACTATGTATTGATTTTTCTTCTCTTTAAAAATCTTTGTTAAATTGAGCTATTTCATTCCTAAAATGAGGTGACAGCAAGTGATAATACTGACACACTGGTCCCTGGCCATGCAGTGGACCCTTTTAAAGTGTGGTAATAGCTCATGGAGTCACTACACCTGTGATTTCTTTATTACCTAATTAGACCAGCAAAAAATGAAGCCATTCTTGTGACACTGAGATAAATGTTTTTATCCCTGTGGCAGTATTTTACCAGGGCTTTGGTTTTTTTGTTGTTGGTTTTTTTCTTTAAACAACAGCATTTACCTGGAAAGGTGCCTATTTTTATTTTACTGCTGTATTTCCCATTCATCATTTGAGCCAGGGGAATGCAACTTACAGAAATAGCTCAGGCTCTTACAATGGGATTTCTCTTAATTCTACATAAAAGCTGTAGGGAGTGATTAATACACAGTGGTTTCTTCTAGTAAGAACTGATGTACCCTTGAGTTTTCCACAGTGTATTTGAAGTTAATATGCAACAATATTGTATGGAGATAAATGTTTATCACTTTGGGAGGTAAATTTAATGCACTTGCATTTTACCCTAACTTTAGATATGGCTGTAAAATTTATTTTTTATATCAAAATATTCCAGTCTTTTTCTTTACACATCCAGTTGTCAGGTCAAGGACAATAGTGCCAGCTACATGTTTTATTCTCCACTTCCCTGTGTCTCCCCAGGGACTGATCTATCATGTACACAGGCTTTGTGTTTGTTTGTTTGTTTCTGATGGATTAGCAAACAAATGTATCCAAAAGAGCTGTTTGGAAGAGGGCCTTTCCTGTCGTGCCAGATCCTTCTCTTGCAAGCACTCAGGCAAATCCCAATTTGTTAGAGGTACAATTGCAACAAGGGTAATAAGGAGCTACTACCTTTGGTTGTAGACAATTAGGTGAGTGGGAACAATGGTCTTGGGGGAGTGCAGAGGGGTCTTGAAGGCAGATTAATGTGCTGTGTGTGAACAGGCTGTTCCTTTGGCACACTTAGTGGCCAGTGGAAGCAGAGAGCACCCTGCTCTATCGATGTGTGTTCGAAGAGTGTTGCTGTGAAACTCTCCTTCTGAATTTCACTCTAACCTGCAGTTGCTCGAATGTTTGGAAAGTGCCAAGAGAAAGCCTGGTGGGTGTGTCATGTTACTGCTTTTCTCTGATGAAAAATATATGAATGGGGCAAAAGAGACAGTTTGGGTTCCTTGAGAGGGCTTGTAGGAGAGTCTGGAGATTTAGATTTTCAGTTTGACCATTTAAATTCCAAATTTGATAGCTGAAGTTTTGATGTACATATAAAAAACAAAAAAAAAAATAAGCCCAGTGGCAGCTCTTATGTCCTCAGAAGTCTGCTAGCACCTCTGAGGCCTCAGAGACCTCAAGGGTACAACTGACATGAAGACTAAACTACTCTGTCATCCCAGGAGTGCTCCTGCTCTTCCTTGAGAAACACGAATCTGGCGCCTCTCAGGAGCAATAAATTCTTACTAAAATAAATAAGATCTTGGTGTTCCATTGTGATTTCCCTTATTTACCATAATTTACCTACAGGTGTGTTTCCTGCAGTGCTCAATCACATGGCACTGAAACAGGGTGAAATTCTTCTCAGCCAAGAATGCAGCTGTCTTAACAAAGGCTAAAGAAGCTGTGTAAAGATTAATTTTTTTAACTCCCACACTGAAGTGGTGGAGTTTCTGATCCAGTGCAGCTCCCTGCTACTTTAGCCTTCCTTCTGTCTTATATTCAGCTTGACTTAGAAGCAAAATGCAATCCAGATTTTGTGTACTATTCCTTAGCTCTCTACTACCTCAGCTGAAACTCAGGGAGCTCTAGAACCAAAAGCAATGTAACTGTGGTAGCATTTTCCAGGTGAGATATCATGAGTTCAGCTGAAGTTTAAAGCCAGACAAGAATTCAGTTCCTGATACTACAGCAAGAATTGCAGCAAAAAATTATTTGGGACTGCAGCTGCTTAGTGAAAGGCAAGTTATGTTTTGAGGATTGTAATATTCTGGTATCGTTTCTGAGTCAGGCACAAAGGGCAACAAGGGTTCCCCTTTGTGAGGATAATATGTGCAGCAGGCATACAATCCATGGAAGGTGTTGGAATTGCTGCATTGTGGGAAAGCTGTAAGATATGCTGAAATTGTTCTAATGTCATCTTGCTAGTTGGTGGAAATTAAGAGTCTTTTTACATTTAATGTGGGATGGCAGAGAGCTCCACAAGCTGTGTAAGATCCTAATATTGTCCATGTGATGTAGTGTCCTTTTAGATACATCCTTACTTAGGGGATAGAGAAGTTCAAAGCTTGGAATAATAAGGGATCCACTGAAGTTGCAGGACCTGTGAAAAATACATGGTGCCAGGCTGTCTCAGAATAACTTGGGGAGCTGTGGGAAGCACTCTGCTGTTCTGGCTCACTGTTTAGCACTGTGAGATTGAAGGAGGGCATGTGGTCTAACTTTAATTTTCACTGTCAGAAGGGTTCAAAACCTTGAATCTGATCGTGCTCCTCACACTCGCATCTTTTTCTTCAGTATTCCTCAGCAGCTTCTCTGGTTCCTCTTGCTTGCAAGGAAAAAGGTGCACTTTGTGTTAATTCCTCTTTTCCTGCTCCAAGTTGTCTGACTATTCACAGGATAGTCTGTCCCCTCCCTCTATTTCTGAATCTTTTCGCTGTTTTCCCAAACAGTAGAAGGAGAAGTAGAAGGGACTGTTATGATTTTAGTGAATTACAGCTGAGTGGTGGTGTAAAGCCCTGAACAGCAAGAGCGCCACAGAGCTGTCTGTGCAGCTGGGAAGGCAGCATTGCATTAATTTTTATTTGAGGGGTTACGTTTGTTCATTAATGAAGTCTGGGTTGTTCAGATAAATACCTAAAATGTAAGTTTTGTAGATGTCGATGGCCTGAGGCTTTATTTGATGAGGAGAGTTTCTCTTTCTGTGCCATGGAATGAGTCTTTCAACTGCCAGCAGGTACTACACAGCACGTTTCAAGTGTCACTCTTGCATATCTCAGAGGGCTCATTTCCTGGCAGAGCTCTGCACTCTCTCAGTACTGGCCTGACTGGCTGTGTGAAGGGGAAGGCAGTAGAGAATTGTGCCCCAAGAACACCTCTGGTTGGTACACAACCAGCAGGCTTTTGAATGTAGCTGACAAAGACAAGAGGAGATTCAAAGCTGGAAGCTGGGAGTCAGAGCATCCCAAACTGGAAGATAAAGTGGCCAGTTTTTACAGTGAAGGTGATGAACTGCTGGAACAGTCTCCCTGGGAGTGTGGTAATTCTTCATTAGAACAGGATGGGCATAGGATTCCTCTGACTAAACACTGGCTTCTTCAGTATAGACATTTATATCTAAGTTAGTCAGCCTGGGCTCTCTCTACAAATTAGTCAGTGAAGTCTGGGGCATGATTCATCCCATCTTTGTGGAGATGTGTAAAATGGGCCAGAGTACCTGCACTCCTAAATGCCAACTTCTCTCCATTGACTCAAGGAGTTATAGGGTACAAGCTGAACCATAAACATCTACCCTGCTCATCTAAGAGATGAGTCTGTCTGTTGATTAAACATAGTCATAGATATTCCAGAGCATCTTAAGTGAAACTAAGAACCCTCTCCAGCCTCTGCTGTTACATCAGACAAAAGCTGCTCTGCACATCTGACCAGAGTTTGTCAACTACATCTGCAGTGACGTGAAAATAGATGAGCCCCACATTTGGAGCTTTGCTCTTCCCAGGTCCCTGCATGTTTGTGCAGAAGCAGACCCAGTCTCCCAGCAGCACAGCCCTGCTGTAGCAGGAGAGGAGCTCCACCTCAGCAAGATGCCATCTTGTAGCAGGAATATCTTGGTCCATGGTTTGTATGTACACACTGAACTGCCCTAGAACATTATAATGCATCCCTTGGCTTTAAAATTATTTAATCCAAATGGTTTAATGTCATCACAAGTGCAATATAAGGATTTATTCTTCTAGGTCTATGTTTGCATGTGTGCTGTCTGTACAGTATTGTACTACACAGTGACTCACGTGAGATTAACAAGCAAAGCCCATTTATTAAATTGTTTTATGTACTCTAAATCTCATGTAATCCACTAATGCATAATGCTGTCACTTAGTAAGCTTGGCATTCCTTCCCAGTGGAACATTGCATTTAGCAAGTTCCCATAGCATTCAGTCCTTTTGAAAAGGCTGCGGTTGAGAATGCAATTTTAGAAATAAATCTAAACCATTAGAGCCTGAATGTTTACAACACACAGAACTGGGACCCAGCTGCAGCATGCATTCACCTGTAGATTGCATGGATTTTCTATCCTCTTAAGGACACTGCAGCAAATAGACCTTGCCTTGTACCACACAAAGTTTGCCTGTGTGGTGTCCTGTTGCCCTTGGAGCAGATTATCAAGATTATGTCAAAATACTGCTTTTGCAAAAACTGGCTTTGTGCACTGTGGAGATATGGGTGAGGTCCTGGGAATTCCTGGGGTGGCTGTGTTGGAATGTTTATGCTGTGCTCTGAGGTGTGTGCCTTGCTGGTGGTTTCTGAGCACAGAACTTTCCCTGTGGGTTCTGTATGCCCAGCAATATCCTCTTCATTGCTATAGAAATGAAAAGTGGGAACAGAAGCAGTGGAATTACCTGTCATATCTTGATCAGGGAGAGAATTATTATGTGTGTAACTGGATCTGAGTCCAACCCTCAGTTGTAAAAAGGTGGTTCCCAAGTGGCACAACTGCAAGGCACAATAGAGGAGTTGCAAACTCTGTACACTTCTAGCAACTAATTCAGGATTTTGTTTGTGACAAAGCCTTCTTCATAGTGAGTCTCTGTTGCTATGAAGTATTCCCTCCATCTCATCCCTAATTACTATGGAATGATAATTTAAGGGTTATCCTGACATGCACACAAATGTCCAGTCAAAGGTAGTATGAGGAAACAAACAATTCAAGACAGTGGGATGAGCTGCAGTGGGGAACACTGCACACTCAGGTCAAGCACTGGATGGTAAACAGACTGGTCAATGCTGTGGAGAATCCCTCTCAAGCTACAGGGAATACTGGCCAGAAGATTTTGTCAACTCAGGCATGTGTAGAACAGACTTGGCACGAATTCCAGTCACATATTGCATAGCCTCATTCTGTAGTCATTATTCAGCACTTACTCAAGCAAAACTTTTGCCAAACTTAATGGGTTTACTACTCCTGCTGAAATGAGGAAGAATTTTGTCTGAGGCTCAGGTGCTGTCAGATCTGAGTCTCAACACATAACCCTACCATGTTCCATGTCACCAGGGATTTTCAGTAATTTTTAAAAGATAACAACAATGAAATATACTGCAGTTGACAAGGAAAAAAGAAAGGTGAACTGCAGGGTAAGGAAGGAAGCAGAAGGAAAGCAGGGCAAAATGGTTAAGACAAGGATTCTGTGTTTTTTACTTCATCTCATTTTATAAGTTGTCCCCCATGGAGAGCCCCATGAGCTCCTCCATCAGCTGTTCCCCAGAGCATGCTCTGTGCCTGCACTTCTGCTTATGTTTGTTTTCACTGATGATGTTAAACTGGAAAACATGCTGAAAATGAAACATTTTTATTTGTTTATCATTTGGGACTGACGTTATTAAAAACGCAGAGAAAAACTGAAATTATAGCCTGGTATGTTTTCTGTAAATACTGAGTAGCTCTTCTGCAGCCTATGGTATAACCAAAGTAACCTAGAAATAAGCTTGTATTGCTTTTTTCTAGTGCCTAATTATAAGGATGTAAAAAATATGCTCATAATAATGCCTTCTCATCCGGCTGTGAGGGGGCTGAAAGCACCACTTATGAAGATCCAGTTTGTAAAGCAAGTGATTGTAATGCAGGAGTATGACTATTCATGAGCTCTGAGTTTATTGACTCTATTAAAAACTGGATCTGTGGTCTACATGAAGGATGTATAAAATGCTGTGGGTAGAGCAGTAATTCAGAAATTAATTGTAGTTTGTATCAGTATGACTGAGCCCTTCTTGATCTCATTATTCAGAGTTTTTCTCAGGGAAGAGAAGTTCATGTTATATTCTCTGTTGATTTTGTGTTGTTCTCTGTGCATTTTATTACATTTGCCTTAACCATGTACATTTACATTGGTGATGTGTTAAAAACATTGTTAAGGAAGGTCCTATTGGGTTGGATTTGGCCATTCTTTTAGGAATCAAAATCTATAAAATGTTCTAGGAACTTTAAAAATAAAATTTGTTCTTCTTTGTTCTTGGATTTTACAGATACACCTTGTTTTGGTTTTTGTTTTTTATTTATGGGTTTTTTTTTCATTTTTTTAGAAATAGAGCATTTCTCACTATTTTCCTACTCAAATTTTAACAGAATTGCAGTCTTGGTAGGGAAAGGAGGCCGTTGGTAATATCTAAGGGTAGCAAATAAATCCTATGCAACAGCAATTAAAGCAAAAATCACGTCCTCCAGAGGCGTGCTCCTTGTTATGTTCCCTGCTCAGCAGCGTACTTAAGCACCTGTTTAACATTAATGGTAAGCATATGCTTAAATGTTTCTGCTGACTTGGGAGTTATGAGAGGCCTGCCTTGCACACACAATAGTTGAACAGCCCATTTTCCATCTGTGTGAGAGCCCAGAGCATGGTGCTAGCTGAGCATTTTCCAGGTTAATTAGATTGGCATAACAAGATCCCTGGTGGACTCTGTGCAGCCATCAGCTCTTCTGTGCTCTCTGGCTATCGGGAGCTCTGCTTCGAGCTGTGCATCTTGTGCTGGGAACTGAAACAGAATGTTGCAGTGTATTTCACCAGTGTGTTCAAATGGAAACAGAATTGAATGGATTGCAAGTACACCATAAATATGAATTTGGCTCTATATTGCTGGCATGAATATGGTGCATCCTTCAAATGCAGTGTCTACCAAGGACTATTTATTCTACAGAGCTACCAATAATGGTTATGCTTTCATGAATTATTCATGTGTTTGTCCTTAAACCTCACCTGGCTGTGATGTGGAGTGTTTAAGATTTGAAGCTGGCTGTAGGTAGAAATTGCAGATTTTTTCATAAAATGTAAAGTCCTTACAGTTTTCTTTGCAATATTAGAGTCTGCTGTGCCCATGTCTTCAATGAAAAAAAAAAGAAATTGGAATCAAAAGAATTGTAATTCAGTACAGAAGAAAAAAACCAGCTTGATGCTCAAGAGTCTCACAAGAAAAGGCAAAATTGTCTAAAGTCAAAGGTGATCTATTCAGCTATTCAATAAAGCAAGCAAGATGAGATGGAGGCATGGAAATCCATCTATGGAAAAGTAAGATGTTATTGTAGAAATAAGGGAGTTATTATTTACAAATGAAGAAAAGAAAATGACCCCACAGAATGCCTAGAAGCAACTTGCCAAAGTGTAAAAATGTAGCACTGAACATCACATTATCTATTCTGGTCTTCTGATGGATTAATATGAGGAGAAAAAGCACATACTTTAAGGGAGATATAAAATAGATGAGGAGGAGTATTATCATTTTACCTGAATTCAGTGGAAAAAATTTAGCTTCCCAGTATTTTCAGAGAGAGAGAATTTCCTCTACTTTCCCCTAATTTCACCATTTATACAGTTCCATCATGTTTGAATTTCTGGTTTCCAGAGAGTTCTCTGGTCTTTAATTTTCACATTCAGGTATGTTGTTTGTTTGGTTTTAACCTAACTCCTTAAGTTTTTAAAGGTATATGCCAGTGAAACATTGCACATTAACAGTGCCATCACCAAAAACATTGGGACAAAGTGGGCTGAGCTGCAGAATGGTGACAAATGTGCTCTCCTGGGCTCTCTGCTTCCTGCTGGAGTGAAGAAGACACGTTATGAATAGATGTGACTGCAGAAAGGCAGAACAATGGAAAGACTGGGAGGCTTTGAGCATTTTGTAGTTGTGTAAGGGAAGCTTTCAATCTTCAGTCACACTTTGAATCCATCCTAAACTGATAGTTATTGATGGCTGCTAACATTCATTGCCTGCTCGCTCATTTTTGGGTGCTGGGGGAGGAGCAGAGCCCCAGCTGCATAAGGAATTGCTGTGAAACACCTTGTGACCACTCAGGCACTTTCTGGATGTGTCCACATTGCACATCACTTGGCAGGAACCTCCCTTCTCCCCAAATGGCTTCATTGTTCCTGGAACTGAAATAATTTCCATGGGGTTTTTTTTCAGCTTGAGAAACAGGATTCAGTCCTGAAAGATGGTTTTGTTCTGTGATGTGTGAACATGTGTTTGTTGCATGCAGGGGTTGAGGTGACAAGACTGCCTGAGACAGGGCTAGAGCAGAGGAGGAAGGAGAAGAGATTTGTCTTAAGTATGCACCACCTCAGTGGGGCAGGCTCTGGAATGGACTGTCTTTGGGAACTGTGCCTTTTGCAGGGAGCTACCAGCATTATTTGGAGGTGTAATTGTGAAACACAGATGCTCAAATCCTGGTTCCTGGAGTGAAATAAAGAGTTAAATCTGTAGTCAGGACACAGGCAGTCTCCACTTGTGGGTAGAGTCCATATGTCCAGGAATGTTGCAGCTGGTGGATTCATACATATGCACATCAAGAATTTACAGCTCATAGGATGTGTTGGATTGGAGGATACAAAGTCTAGTTCCCAGCTGTCTAAAGCAACCACAGCACAGACCTTTTTTATTGATATACTCTGGAGAAATTCTGCTTGTGGCTAGGAGAGTCCATTGGATCACACAAGCTAAGCCCAGTAAACACATTTGCTATTTGAAAAGTGAATTAATTTATTTCTTTTGTGCCTTGTAAATGTGTCAGACTGGCACATCTACTCTGCTGGATTCTGTACCTTGTGCTTTCTCCTTTTGGAGAGTCTCGTAGCAAGCTGGTTTTCCTTTCAGGTAACAAAACATGTAGAGACTTGTAGCAGAAATACTAACATTGGTATGAAGGGATACAGATTCAAATATGTCTCTGTAAACACTGAAAAAAAACAGTGAAATAAGTGTGAGAATAATTACATGTGCTGATAACAGAGAACATTGTTCCCAGCAATAAAACTGAGCAATGTGCTGTACTGTCAGACCCAAAAAGTCACAGTACAAGCATCTCTCCAGCACAGCACCTCACTTTCTTTTAGGACACTAAAAGTCCACAAGGTACCAGCACATTGTGTATGTGATCACAATTCCTTCCCTGTTATGCCAACAGGGAGCTACACCAGCCAAACAAATGTTTATTTTTCAGACCTAATTCATACAGACAAAGTCAGCTACTGAGCTGTAGCCTCACAAATGCTTAGGAATGCCAAAGTAGGCAAGATTTGGAAGCAAAGGACCACCTATTCTCAGCTGTTGACTCATAAAAATTTTAAAAGATCTGTCAAAAAATTAAATTGTCATTACCAGTCAAGAAAAAAAATGAATGTTATGATGAAAACTTAACAGTTGATACCCCTTGTCCTCTGTGACACGTGCAAATCATCCCAGCCAGACTACCTGAACACACATCTTGGTGCACTTGTCAGTGTGATGGATGAACTCTGAGAGGAAGAGAGAATGAGTGAGTGGATAAAAACAGCTTATTCAAATTTTGGTGATAAATACCATTTTCTTCCATATGGTATTGCACTGGAGCTTGTTACACTCATTTCACACATGCTCAGGAAGAGATGTGGGTCATTTGCTGCATGCTGACAACGAGGATCTGTGTGTTGTGGTAGGTCACACATGGTATGGCAGTGGGGGAAGGTCACCTCTCCTGAGCTCCCCAGCCTTGGGATGGCACTTGTGCCAGTGAAAGATGTGACTGGAAAAGATGAGAGCAGGGCAGTTGGGGCTGTGAAAATCCAATGATGGAATGGGTTCAAATAATGAAGCCAAGTGAGTTTCCAAATGTCTGAGTCTGTCATGCCTACACCATTACGTTTATCAATCAAATCTATAATTTCATCAAGAAATGAAATTGGATTTGTTTGACAGGACTTATCTTCCAGAAATCTGTATGGAGTAACATTAATTATGTTGCTATCCTTTAATTCTTTATTAATTGACTCGCATTTCATCTTTACTACTTTTCCATTTTTAGACAGAGTCCTTCTAAAGAGAGACTAATCAAGCCATATCATTTCTGTGGGCAAATAGGGCATTAATTTGGGAAAGGCTGGTTGTAAATACTGTAAATCATGAGAGTAAAACCGGCAAAGGTGAAGAGGAGATGCAGGGAGACACTTTATGCTATGAGATGAGACAGCACCATCAGCAAGAAGGTCCATTTGAGAATCTGAGGCCTCAGTAAAATGGAGTGTGCACATCTGTGAGAGGAAAGGAGAGTGTGAGGCAGAGAGAATTGTTATTAGTGAAAGTCCTAAACAGTGGTATTGTTTGTTACACACTTTGTTTGCAAGCAGTAGGAATGTATGCTGAAGGTGTGAGGAGAAGTATTGGTGATTCCATAGAGAAACAACTTCATGAAGGGAAGAAAGGCATTAAATTAGCTACAGCAAGGACAGAGTGGAGGGAGAAGCAAAAGAATATTGATGGAGTTCTGTGTATGCTGTGCAGGAGTGGCAGTGTATGCCATGCAATCTGACTGGAAAGCCTGTGCCACACTGCTCTGATATGGAGCAACTTAAGGAGTTGTTAATGCAAATGTGCCCTGCCGTGGGAAGAAATGTAAGTCTAGAGATTTGACTATAAACGAGAGTAAGGACTAACCTATGGTAATGAAATGCAAAGTGTCTGATCAAAATTCAGCATGTTAATCTGAACAGTAAATCTTTTATATGAATGTGTCACTTGAGCCCCATAGTCTACACAGTTTTCTTCTCACAATGTATGTTGCCCTTGATGTCCATTGTGATTGCAGAGTGTGGTAACATTTCACTGTTCCCACTTTGTCTGCCAAAGCTGCATGGAGTCAAATGGCTTTAAAAGTTTCCTGACTGCTGGAGGCTCCAGCACGTGCAAGACAACTGAGATTTGTTGAACTGTAGGGTCTTTGCATGGGATTGAGAGGATGAGATATTTAACCAGTGGGCATTGCATTTGGTCTAGTCATAAAAAAGGAAATTTTAAGGAAACCCCATATTTAAATGTCAACAGGTGCAATGCTCTGTGATGAGCAGGGGCCACTGTGGTATCCTCAGCTTCTCTTCTTCTCTCAGGCTCTGAGACATCTCATGGTTTCTGAGGAGAAACAGTTTCCTGCAATGAATACCCTTGGATTGGCACACAACAAATTTGAATTTAGAGGCAATATGATACTGATTTCCTGTGTGACCTTGGACAAATCTCATGCTGCTGCCATACGCAGGATAGCTGTGTCCCTGCAGGGCAGCTCTACCTCCTCCTTCTGTGGGAATCACATCCTGCCTGGAGCTTCTCACTGGGCTTTACCTTCCTTCCCATTTGTAAAATAAGGGTGATGATTCCTTCCATTCCCTTTCTTTCTAGGTTTTGACTGTGGAATTTTAACTGCCATAATATCCATCTGTACTTGTTAGTACATAAACTGTGTCTTACTGTGCTAAATTTAAGTGGTTGTCTATAATTAGAATCACATTAAATGATATCATTGATCTATTGAATATACAGTGTTCAATAAGGGATGATAGGAATCTGTAAATCCATACAATACTGGTTAGGCTGCACTTGTAGAATAGGTTTTTGCCAAATTACAAAGAAAACTGAAGTTAATGTCTTTTATTCATGTCCATGTTTGGGGCTGAGTCAGGGTTTTCTTATGAATCTAAGCAGAATTTGTCACAGATAGTGCACAGAAACTAACTTTTTTACTGAAACAGACAATATCCTATGTATTAGTAAATTGATAATATTTCAGTTGATGAGGAAATTCTGGCAGATAGTAGAGTCTAGTATAAAATTTTCAGATCAAATATTTCTTTCTGTATTTTTGCCATTAACCTAATTTATGAACGTTATGGTTTTGATAATGCAGTGTTTAGGAAAAGATGAATTAAAGTACTCTGTCAAAGTCTGATATCTGAAAAAACTTTTAAATGTAATCCTTGATGGTTGTTTGCTTTTATGTTATATAAATAATACGTGGAAAATTAATTATTTCAGTTTTAATAAAATGAGTGTTTGATTGATGTGAACTGAAATTTTGTTTACTGGGAAGTTTCAACAGTCCTTGTTTTCATCTTGCTTTGGAAGGAAAACAAATATTGAAATAATTTTTCTGCTAAATGGAGATTTAATTTCCTTTTCTCACCTCAGTTTTGCTTTTTGCACATAATTTTCCCATCCATCTACAGCCTGTCAATACCATTAAAAATGTATTGTAAATTGAACAGACTGAAAAAAAACATCTTTAGACACAAGCTATTAGTCTGTTCTTAATTCATCTTTGCTTATGCAAGACCACCAACTGCATTCACAACCTCTTTAATATTCAGTGTGGTGTTTCTAGCCTGATTTGACTCCTTTCAGGCTGTTGGTAGAGATAAAATGAGCAGGATTTAGACTGGAACTCTCTACAGGATGGAATGTTATTAAGAGGTATCTTGTTTCTCTGTCTTCATCAGAAAGAGTGCAACTGTTTGAGATCTGTAATGGGTGTGCATAATTTTCTTTGTGTTGAGGCCCCAGAGAGTCATCACAGTTTTTACACTAAGAATGTGATAGCTCCTTTGCAACCATGAATATTCCTTTTAAAAATGTACTTTCAAAGTCACTCATTACCAAAAGTGCACTGATGAGTACTTCAGGCATCCCTAAAGTCCTTGGCGTGCACCAGGGGTTGGTTTGAAAAGAGCATTCTAAGATCTCCACATGGACAAAACTTCCTAACATGCCTGGATGGATCCAAATCCCACCTGGGGTCATCATTCTGGTAGAAGCACCACCCATTTAGATCTTGGTTCTCCACACACATCATATACAGTTGTGTCGTTCAAAATGAGCACAGAGAGGGAAATGATGCCCAAGGTGAAAGCACAGCACATAAAGGCACTCTTCAAGTACTGTTTTCAAGTAGCCAGTCAGTGGCAGTGAATCTGGGTCAGGCAGCTGCTCTGAGCACCATGTTCCTATGACTAATCTAATATCATCCCAGACCTGCTTGGACAGATCTACCAGAGCTGCAGTCATGCCCTGACTACATTTAAACTTGACCTTGATCACAGTCCCCACTCTGTTCACTTGTTCTAAATACAGTTTATTCTGTCCTTGTTTGCCTTGTTAAAGCTGCTGAGATGTATGTGTTGGCTTTAGTCAAACAGCTCCTAGAGAAATGCTATCTCTTAGGGTAATCCTTATTCCACAGCAGATTTGCCTGGGTGGTGTGGTGTGGTGTGTTTGTGGTGAGAGATCCCAGTGTCCCAGGGCAGCTGTCAGCAATCTACAAGAATGGTGCCAACTGACCCAAAAAAGAGTTGTGCACAAAAGCTGGCCTGGAGATTTGCCGGTTTTTCATAAAGGAGACCCCTCAAAGTTCATGCTATATGTCATGTGAGCTCCTTTAGAAGGAAGTAAAAGAAAAAAGAAAAATACTGAAGCATAGCACTCAATCAGTTCTTTGGAGCTAATATGTAAAGGATTAGTGGTTTAAATACTATTTCAGTCCTTGCCATGTTTTTGCTCCTTACATGGACTGTGTGCTTCTGAATCATTGTCTGACATAACTCTAGGAAAGCATCAGTAACAAAGTTTTTAGCTATAGTCCTAACCTAGTTGTTTTTCTCCCCAGCATGGAAGATCTAGCTTTCACAGTCTCCTTTCTTCAGCCTTTTCTGTGATCACAAATGTACTGTGGGATGAAAGTTATCCCCTCCTTATGGTTTATCTCTCTATACCATTACAGTGCTATGGTATTTGTACATCATAGGTTTATTTTGCTGGGAGAGGCAGTCTTTTGAACTTCATCAGGAGAGAATTGAGATGTGGTGTTCCTATTTTTTGCTGTTTTTTTCACTCAGCAATGTGGCCAGGAGCACTTCAGTACATATTTTTGCAAAATGCAATTGATAAATATTGAATCCAAAGCTCTGGATTTAGCTGTTGGCAATGTAGGTGCGTATTTCCATACATTCCATCATGAAGTTTGGGTGACAACTGCTATTGAGAGTGAGGTGATGTGGCTCTTTCAAAAATCAGAATGGACATTTCACTGCAAAGCTGCAGTGCATAAGGACCTCATATTCACAGCTATGCTGTCTGCAATCTTCTCAGTTGTAATGACAAGAATTCCTGCCTATTAGAGGACTGACCCCAAAAGACTAAAGGATGGTTTTGTTGCAGAGTAGGTTTTTGTTTCCTTTAGACTTAGTCTGCCCCAGCACTGCAGTGCAGAGACTCATGAGGCTGTAAGTATGGTGGTGTGATCTATAAATGACCCTGATTATCACTTTCATAAATGGCTCTGAATTTTCCAACCAAATTACCAATGAAGTGAAAAGCATTGAACAAGATTTTTAATTATAACAAATGGAATCTGTGCTCTCTAATCAGATTGTTGTACAGGTGGCTATTATTCATTGCTAAAAGTTAGAGCAATTAAACTTCAGATAGTCATTGGGCAGATTATATAAAAGAATCACTTAATTTGAAGGTTTGGGTATTGGTTTGTTTGTTTTTTTTTTTAATTACTGTCTCCAGTGGAAACTCACAATATATTGATTTTTTCAAACCTGCCTAAAGGTGAAGTATTAATACTTGTGCCAAAACACCTACTACAGGCATTACCGTTATAGACTTGCAAACTTGAACAAAATTAATGTTGTGTCTCGATTTTGTGAGACAGAAAAAGTAGTAGAAGGCAATATGAGGTTTTCTATTATTTTTCTCATCTTAGCATGTCTTTCTGGATCAGAATTTTCTATCTACCTCTGAGATGACAATACCATGTCCTTTCTCCTTTTCATGTATATCAAAGCTGACTGCTTGCCTGTCAGACAAGTGTGGAGGGGATATTTATTTTGCCTATTTTGGAGGGTATTCTGGACCAACACTGAGGGTAGATGTGGTCTCTTGGTTCAGTCTGCAGCTGGCTGCTGATGCAGTATGATCCTGCTTTGAAGAATAAGGTATATTGCTCTTTTGTAACATATTTGTGGCAGGGATTTGCAGCTACTTTTTTACTACTCTATTTCTGCAAATTTTCTTTAACAGGCCTCATTGTGTCTGTGTTCAGCCATTTGTAAAGTGGGCAACTTAACGTTTGTCTGTCACATGGGAGTATTGTTCAGCTTGCTGAGGAGTAACTGAAAAAGCATTTAGAGATCCTTGGATGACAGACACTATAAAAAATACTTATTCTTTGCACTATTTCACTGCTCTTCTTGTCCATTTTAAGTCCAGCTCAGCACTTACACCAAGATGTCAGCACTGCTGCTGTACAAAAGCAGGTTTGCTGACTGTTTTTTTTTTTTGAGAATTAGTATTTGTATTCACCACACATCGAAAAACAATGCCTTTAGAAATTAAGAATAAATCTACCTAATGCTCAGTATATTTGACTGACAGCAGGCCACACCAGGAAGGTGCTACATCCAGGTTGATTATTACAAGAATTCCTCCCCAGTCTTTACTTACAGAAGCAAGGAAGAAAACCAAGGCTGTAGCATAATTGTGGCTCCCTTCAGGCCTTGGACATTTGGAATCACAGAATCAACTCATTACTTAAGTGAGCTTTGAGTGATGAGCTTTGAAGGATGAGCATCCTTTTTAAAGGATAACAGTTGCTGCTTAGTCGAACGTTTTCCAAAAGCCTTGATGAGATTTGAATGCCTGGTTCTCCGGAAATAGAATAATCCTCCAAGTGGCCTGGAAAAGCCCAGCCTGAACACTGCACTTTCAGAACGACCTGTGTTACCTTCCCCTCTGGATCTGAATTCAAAGGCGGATGGGCTTTTGGCAGGACTTAAAATCCTATGGGAGGGAGTGGGCGGGCGCTGAATACGGAGCTGTCCGCGGTGTGAGCGCTGTCCGGAATGCTGAGCGCTGTCCCGAGCGCTGTCCGCGGTACTGAGCGCTATCCGGGATGCTGAGCGCTGTACCGAGCGCTGTCCGCGGTGCCGAGCGCTGTCCGGGGTACTGAGCGCTGTCCGCGGTACTGAGCGCTCTCCGGAATGCTGAGCGCTGTACCGAGCGCTGTCCGTGGTGCCGAGCGCTGTCCCGAGCGCTGTCCCGAGCGCTGTACCGAGCGCTGTACCGAGCGCTGTCCGCGGTGCCGAGCGCTGTCCGCGGTACTGAGCGCTCTCCGGAATGCTGAGCGCTGTACCGAGCGCTGTCCGCGGTGCCGACCGCTGCTCCGTACATCGCTGGGCCAGTGCCTGCCCCACTCTTCAGTTTGTAGCCCACAAACCTCAGCCCTCTTCTTGAGAGACAGCACACGTCGATTCGTTTGACACTGATTCATTTGATTGTAATGGAATCCTGTGTGCAGAGAACTCTACTGAGGCTTGCTCCAAAAGTACCACAAGAGTGGCATCTTCCTAAAATATGGCCACAATCAGCCATGCAAAAGCCACGAGGAAAACATGGCACTGCTGTCCTCTGCCTTGTTCCTTATTAGCGCGTTGCAAATGACGAGGAACATTTATACAAAATCACCTACCTCTTCTTACTTCTGTTTGGCCACTGTCAGCGACCATCTACTTGGGGATCTTCAGCAAAGTTCATCTGAGAAGTTGTCGATTCTCTGTCCCTGGAAGTGTTCAAGGGAAGGCTTGCTGGATCTCTGAGCAATCTGGTCTAGTGCAAAGTGTCCCTGCACATAGCAGGAATTTTGGAACGACATGATCTTTAAGGTCCCTTCCAACCCCAGCCAATCCATGATTCTATGAATTAAGTAAAAAGTTGCCAGTTGGCTATTTGAGATACACAGAACTCTCATTCAGAATTAAAGTAGCCTCCATTTCATTTTGTTTATTTTACTCATGAAGTGGATTAAGCTAAATTAAATTAAAGACATTTAATTCCATAAGGGACTATCTTTGCAGATACTTAGTGTGGTGTAACTTGTCTATCTACAAAGTAAATTTACATGTAGCATTCCAAGGATCTCAGGGTAAACAGTCCTTTAGCCTTTATCAAGAAAACCTTTATTTGCTGTTTAATAATATACTTTGAAAGTGTTTAACCTTATAACGAACAAGGACACCAACTGTTCACCGAGGGAATTGACATGGAACAGCAAATGGACTCTGAATT
The DNA here is from genome assembly GCA_013398075.1 of Notiomystis cincta. Lineage (NCBI taxonomy): Eukaryota > Metazoa > Chordata > Aves > Passeriformes > Notiomystidae > Notiomystis > Notiomystis cincta. The sequence continues at coordinate 60,527 of VZRX01023087.1, read as the reverse complement.
CCTAGCTTGATGTGTAGTAGTTTTCCCTCTGTATAGACAAAGCAGGTTCTATTGAGGTCTGTAAGTGTTTTCTGTGGAATTTAAGACCTTCAGTTCTTCTTAGAAACATGATAGTCAGAGATTCATAAAGTGATGTGGGAATCTGAGGCCACATATAGCAGGACATACTGTGCACATGCTTAGCTTTAAATACAGAGGTAGTTTGATTGACTGGTTAAGAATTGCCCTGAATCAGAGCCAAAGCACTGTGGCTTTTTGTGACATTTATATAGCTTCAGGATATGGATGTTCAATGAAAACTTCAATGACAGTCTTCCTTAATAATTCAGGACTCCTGATTTTTCTTCAGAATTAATATCAGTCTGGGTGATACAATCATTCTGCAAATTTGAGTCCTAGCTCTATAAGAACTTGTTTTCAGGAAGTAGCTTAGAGATAGCAGCTTTATTACAGACAGAAGAAGCAGGCTGTAAACTCTTTTTTTTTTTTTTTTTTTTCAATTGATATTGCTTGTCTTTTATTAAAGCCATTTTAAAGCTATTTTTTGTTTCCTGGGAAAACAGTGGTGTGGTTTCCAGGAATCTGTATTTTGTGAGGACTCACCTCACCTGCGTTCAGCTGGGGTCCTCAGCACAAGAGAGACGTGCAGCTGTTGGAGTGAGTTCAGAGGGATGCTCAGAGGGCTGGAGCACCACTTCTGAGAACACAGGCTGAGAGAGCTGGGGCTGTTCATCTTGGCTGTTCATCAGTAGACCTTAGAGATCCTTCCAGTATCAGGGCTATGTGACACCTGGAGAGGGGCTTCTGACAAGGGCATGTAGTGGTGAGAAAAGAGGTATTTGATTTAAACTGGAAAAGCATGGGTTTAGATTGGATATTGGAAAGAAATTATTTACTGTGGGCTTGGTGAGGCACTGGAACTGGTTGCCTAAAAAATCTGGATGTCCCATCCCTGGAAGTGCTCAGTGCCAGGTTGGATGGATCTCTGAGCAAGCTGTTTTAGTGGAAGGTGTTTCTGCCTGTGGCAGGGGGGTTGGAACAAGATGATTTTTAGAGTCCTTCCAAAACAAACCATTTTGTGATTTATGCACAGTTTTTACTACAGAAAGTCTCTCTTCATCATTAGAAGGTGAAAAATATTAATAGCAACACTATCATGAAGTAATGCACAGTGGCTGATCTACTTTACTGCAGTCATGGGTTGCTGTTTCCTGGGGAAATAAAGAAACAAAAGGGATCTTTGGGGAAGACTGTGAGAAATCATGCAGTACCTCATGATTCTATGAAATTCACAGGGTTTTGCCACTGTAAAGAAATCCACCACCATTAATCCTCTTGTTAGTTTAAAAATCAAAAATAACATTTTTGCATTTAAAATAATGTTTTGAAGCGTGAAAAAACCCTTAATTATGATAATAATTTATCTAGGCATTTGAAAATATCTAGTATGAATGACTGTTTCTCTTGAATGTCATTGAAATAGCACAGAAAAAAAATCTGATTTGTTGTCATGGAATTCCTGCAGAATAAAGGAAAGCAGACACAAAGACCACGATTACCTGAGATATGAGGGTTCTACCTTGGCTTTAGGAAGCATGAAGTATACTTCAAGAAGGAAGAACATTGTTCAGTGCATATATATTATTCAATACTTTTATATACATTCATTTTTCCAAGTGTGTGGACTGGAGTTACAGACATATTTGAATACGTTGAAAAACATCCAACAACCTGAAGTTAAAAAACTACAATAAATTTATGTTGAATCTCAGTAAATGAGGTAGGAGGGAAAGACATCACAAATATATGTGTGTCTTCCTAAATGCTTAGAAGAATTAAATTCTCTCCACATAAAAGGTTATGTCTTCATTGTAATTGCCAACTGTGCTGTGCATTTCTACACAGATGTATAAAGAAAAATTTAGAAAGGAAAAATGCATTATATGCATATTTAAAAAAGGTCTATTCCATAAGAAAAAATATGCTTGCTGGAAAGTTAAATGTGCAATTGAAATATTTTGGCCTTGAGCAGATATAATTTTCCTCATCTGAGGCCTAGGTAGAAGTCAAGACTTTGAACCTGTAAATGTTTAAGTGCATGAGCAACTTGCATCCTTGTTTTGTACTTGGAACTCCCTGGGGATGGTGCAGGGATGCTCGTGCGGGTGAATGTTTGCAGGGCAGGTCTTACACAACAGTGCTGCAGCCACTGCTGGGAGCTGCACTGGTCCAACCCTGCCCTTTTCCAGCTCCAGGGGTTGTGGGTCTCCCACAACTGCTTGTGTTTGCCTCAAAGCATGTGCCAAATGATTTTTGATTGCTTGTAGCCCTGTAAAAAAGAGAGCTACAGGCTTTATTTTTGTGTGTCAGGAATCCAGTCAATAGAGATCTGGTGGAACAGGACCTCAGGGTGGGGCTGAGACAAATTTAGGATTAACGTCAAGCTGTGCCTCTAAATTTTGCTCAGGGCCCTTTATTGTGTAAGGTAAACCCTACCATACAACCTGTTCCAAACTTTCATTGTTAAGCAAATTGATGTAACATTCATGTCCTTTCTATAAAGAAAATTCTACCACGGGAACTATTACAGCTTTTTCCTTTAACTACTCTATTCTGTGTTTTAGTACAGGACTATTTTAAATTAATTATCCTCTAATTTGTAGTTGAGGCACTCAGTGGCTGTAAGTGATAACATCTCCACTGTACAGTTAATGTTATGCTTCTTTGAGTATATAAATACTTCACAAATGCATTTTTCTGTGATGTAAATTGAAATCTAATAGTCTAAACAGCACCACTTCTGTATAGTGCTTAGCAATGCATTCCAGGTTCTTGAAAGCAATTTCAGAGAGAGTGAAAAAATTTCCACAAATTCTTCATATTTTAAAATTTCTTGTCAGTCTGTGCAATAGAACTTATATCCTGTTAATAGGAATCACTGAAGTGGTTTTGAGCACAGGTTTAGCATGGGTGCAAATTTAGTGAAGCAATTTAAATTCTCTGGATTTTTGTTTGAGCTTTTTAATGCAGGTTCTGTTGACAAATTACAGTCAAAAATATATTCAAATGTTAAAAAACTATGAGGCATAATTATTTTAATGTTCTAATATACAATCTTTTAAACTGTGATTGTGTGAAAGCAAGAATTGCAGGAGTGATTTCTCTAGGAAGCTTTCATTTTTCCAGTGTTTGAGAAGAAGATTAAAGATTCTTGGTGAAGGATCTCTGCATTTTTGGGCAATAAGGCCCAGTAAAGGTTGGGTTCCACTGGAGAAAAAAATTATGATCTATCTTGAATGTCTTGGATTTTGGAATTACAATCTTGCATTTTAAAAAAATGGCAAAATGTGTAGCATTTATTGGGATTCAAAAGACTTGTGAGATAAATGAATGGTACAGAGAAAATGTCATATTAGCTCTTTTAATACAATGTTTTTCCTATTAATCCATCCACCAATCAAAAAGAAAAAAAGACGTGGTAACTAGGTGGGTTTTGCTCTTTTAGATAAAGCCCACTTTTAAAGTGCTCTCTGATACACTTTTATGCATGTCTTGATTGTTATCTCTCCATCATTTATGTTATAATGCATTACTGAATGATCTGGAGTAAATTTAATTTCCTTACCAGCTGCAGCCTTTTTCTTTTGGCATAGAGTGATTGGGTTTGGCTGTGCTTAGAATGAGAATAGAAAGAGATTTTCACAGGACTTCTTAGACCTGTGGTGCTGTACAGAGACCTGACCTCGGTGTGGTAGAGACCCTGCAAGATAGGAAAAGAGACTTTCAGCTACAGCAGCACAGCTCCTGTTCTCCACTCTGCAAGAACTCTGAAGGAAATCACTTCTTTTTGTCAATACTCAGAACATAAACCATATTAATACTGCAGGCAAGATCACTGAAACTCCAACAGTGAGAGAACAATCTGGGATGTTTTTTTATCAATTCTTCATACAGGGTGATATAGTTAAAAGAGAGCAAAAAGCTCGATCAGCAGTTCAGCAGCACAGACGTTATTACCAAAAGTGTCAAGCTTAGCAGAGCTCTTGTTGAAGTCAGCAGGCATTTTCTCAATGACATTATGGGTATGGGGAGCTCATATGTTTTAAATAAGCAGTTTGCAAATGTGTGTCCCGTGGGTGTATTTCGGAGTCTCAATGGATCATCTTGCTCTTCTCATAATTTCTTTTGATTCTACCAGGCTGATGTTGGCTGTTCTGATGTGTGGGGTAGGTACAATCCAGTACTGCTACTGAGTCTGTTCCCTTACCGGTAAGAATTTATCCAAGTCCCTGGTGTCACTGTCATCTTCAGGAGTGGCTTTGCACTGAGAATGTTTGTCCCCCTGACCTTTATGCACTGTAAAAAAAAACCCCTTAGAAAACAGAGTAAAAGACAAACACAGCATGACAGCAGCAACAACTCAGCAAGCTTCAGTCTTTCCTAAATGCAAATCAGCATAATTAAATTCTGCAGTTAATGACAGACTATACAAGCCTGATTTAGCAGATCCTCTAATGAAACCCTAGGGACTGGAAAAACAGAAGAGTGCTGCCCTCTGAGGTTATTAAGGCACAGCATCACCCTCACCTAAGGTTCTGGAGCTGCTACTGTGAGTGAGAGGCCGGGGCCCTTGAGAGAGACAAGCCAGGTTTCCCAGAGCAAGAAAGAGCAGAAGAGAAGCACAGCACTTGGTCATTTCTCCCATAGTTATTGCCTGCTTCCTCAACTTCTTCAAGGAGGAACAAGCAAAGTGTTTGGACCTCTTCCAGTAGGTTCTGTAACAAAAGATTCCTGCTTTTTACCTGTATTCGGGAGGCTAATAGTAAATCTGATTTCTTGTTCATTTTTGAGCTTTGAACATTATATTTTTATCCTGTTCAGAGAAAAATACTTTTGATTAATTTTATTTCAGTATGACAAAATTTGATGTGATTTGTCAGAGATCTGCAACCAGTGCCTTTTTTTGGCACTGCACTTCAAAGTGTGTAGCCAAATAACTTAACTGTGGGGAAAGAACCAGTTTCATTCACTATGGTAGAGTCTCGTGCACACTTCAGCAAAGGCCTTGAACTTTCACTTTGAAGTCAGGGTTGACACTAATATCTGCAAGCTGTGAAATAGCTGTGACATGGAAAATCATTGAAGGGATTAACATGCAAATAAGGGCACAAGTCTTGTGGTTTGTTTCCAAATTCCCACATTCAGTACTGTTACAATAGATTTCTGAAAGTAGAGCAGAGTTTGCCCACAGGACAGGTTTATAAGATCAGTGCAGAAGCTTATTCACTGGTGTTAGGTCTTATCACTCTGATGCACTGATTTGACTTCCATGCTAGGATGTAAATTCTCTTTCAGCACAGATCCAGTTTCACAGGAGAGCAATGCCAGAGTTCTGTGGAGTGTGAGGTTTGGGACAAAAAGGTAGCTAGTTTTCGTAGCTGTGTATACTCAGAAAACAACCAACACCAAACAACAGTCCCTCCTCCCCAGTTTAACAATTGGTTAATTTGCTTCCAAGAAAAGACCATCTGGACACATGGTAGACCACAGTGTCATGTAATCCCTTCATGAATCTACACTAACAGCCTAAGAAGTTTATTTTCTGGCAAGTTTCCATAATCTGCATCTATGAGGAGGTAGAATAGGTATGTGCTGTGATATTCCATTGTTTGAGTAGTGCTAAGCATCCCCAAAGGGTCAAAGTCAGTGTTTGTTCATGTTGGCAGTTGTTTTTCAAGTTTGACAATAGTTTGTAGAACATCCTGCACAGAACTAAGTGTGTGTCCCATCCCAAGAGATGCTGCCATCCCCTTCTTCCTGCTGTCACATCTTCTGAGAGAAAGAAGGTGCCAGTTGAAGTACACACTTACATATTCACAGTGTTTTAAAAATAATTAATTTTCTAAGAGTACCAAGTAAAAGAAAAAAAAAACATTGATAAAGCAGATATTTCAATGTTAGTCAACATTACAAATTATCACCCAGCTTTTTACATTCAGAACTGTTTTTGATGGAAAGGATGTGAAGCTGGTGTAAATTTACATGTTGGCAGTTTCTTTCTTATTGAAGACTTTTCCAGGAGAGAGGAGTGGGAATAAGGAGAGCCACTCAACAATGTTAAGGATGAAGACTGTGAAACAATTCCTTGGGAATGAAGAATTAATCTGTCCTTGTCTAACTTATCCCAAGAACCACATCCTACTTCTGTTTAAACAAAAGCAAGCCTGGATTTTATTGTTTTCTGGGAAAATGGGACTGAATGTTACAAAGTAATTTCTCATCCTCCCCAAGTTCAATTCCCCAGGAATCTTTGTTCTTTGATGGCTGCAAGAATTTCTTTGTCTATTTCCAATAGACAAGAATTCCTTTGTCTGTTTCCTCCAATATGTCCCCAGGGTTATGGATAAAGATCTTGAGTCCACCTAGGTCCCTACGTGCCCCTTTTGTGTTTTGATTGTGGGATTTGTTTCCATTCTTTGACCTTACTCATTTCCACTTCTTGCTCTGGAGGGATTGGCATGTTTTCCAGCACGACAGTGAAAGATATTCTCCACCACAAAGCACAAAGTGTCAGAGCTGCAGAACCTTAGGGTCTGACCAGTGTGTTGGAATCTGCTGGGAGAGCTCTTTTTTGAGTGCAGGAAAATTCTCTTAATTGGTGAGCCTTACTGAACAGCTAAAGCAAAAATATTGTGAGATTTGGGACATGATAGAATCATTACCCTTAATTATGAATGACTGAGTCTGACTTTAATGCCTGTGAGGCCTAAGCTACAGAGCAGGACTCCCATGGTGCTCAGAGCAGAATGAAACTACAGTAATTGGCCCCAAAACACTGCATAACTTAAGATTTTCAATCCAACTTGTAGCAAAAATTAGTCTCCAAAATGACTATGGTGTCAGATAAAGAATTCAAAAGGACATGGGAAATCATCAATATGAAGGCAAATAAGAACTGAACAAATTTGGGTCTAACAAGAAATCTACCAGCCTGAAAGTAGTCATCTGGATCTAATGTTTTTAAGTGTGTTTTATTAATACAGTGGTTGATTAAGTACTCCTCATGTCTGCTCCTAATTTGTTTAAAATACTTTCTTTCTTTTCTTTTAAGAAGTTTTTTTGCCAGATTAAAACTTATCCAAAAAATCTTTCAAGTTCAAAAAATAATCATGTCATTCTGCCCAGTACCAAAATGAGTAATACTTACTTACATTTGGTGTGTTAGTATCAAGATCTGCTTTCATAAGTGGAAAATATTGAGAACTACTTTCTTTGCTCCTGGAAAGTTTAAATATCAGTTTCTAGGGATGTGTGTTATATGGATTCTTTTTTGGTCCATTAAAAGCCATCTCCAAATAAAGCCATTTCAGTATTTCAAAACCAGCTTTTCATTTCTCAGCCAACTGACTGATGAGATTAACTTAAGTTTGATGTACATACAATGCTAAAGAAACACATAATTTCTCTAACACAGCATTAATGTCTAATTTTCAGCATTTTCAAGTGACAGTTGAACTTTTTTACAGTGCAATCTGTTTTACAAGGTTGAGCCTCCTGCTGGGGAGTAAAGTGCTGTATCACTGAAGGTAGATGTCAAAGCAAAGTGCTTTTAGGTTTTTTCTTTCCCCTTCCTTCCTGATAAAGCACAAAGCAGCCTTAAGGGCCTATCCTCCACTGGGAAATCTAAAAGTGTCCCACTTGTTCATCTGCAAGTGATGAAGTATCAGCTGACACCAGTGTTTTAATCCTCCATCCTGAGTAACCCTGCTGAGAGCAGGTCTAATCTCTGGCACAGCTGTAATGGCCCAGAGGTGATGGAATTTCCCAGGTGTAGTCAAAAATAAAGGTTAAGTGGAGTTCTCTCATTGTGTTTTTTAGGACTATCAGAGGTTTAGCTTTTCTTTCTTTGGGCTCAAGGGCTTTGTTTATAGTGCAGGTATTAAGTTTATTCAGTGCTGCAATCAGGGTCCTCTAAAGTTGCTTGCAGCATTATCTAGAAAGGAGTGGGTGAGGATCTGATTGTTCCAGAAAAATAAATTCCAGCAAACCAGCACCAGCTTTGAAGATATCTCCTCTAACTGGGAAATGTCACTACTATTGTTGCATAACTTCCTGAGAGTATAAATTGAGGTGGGGTAAGTTGTAAGGGAGGCTGGGATAAAGGAGACATCTGGAACAGAGTAAGCAATTCCAAAACTCAGGATGGATTTCTTGGGCCCAGTCCTGGATTGCCACAGCTGCATAAACAGTGCTGAGGCTGGCAGGGAAGGGGAGAACCCAGAGCTTGTTTGCAGAGAGGAGTTACTGCAGAGTTTCCACAGGGGTAGGTATAAGCATTACTCAATATTATTTAGTGATCCTCTGTGTGGCCAGACCTGTTCCATAATTGTAATTGTGTGGATTTTAGGAATTAGTGTCAAGGTCATCTGACCTAGGAGAGGCTGGGATGGATTTGAGTGAAAAATGACAAGCAAATACATAGGAATGATGTAGAGAGGATGTTTTGGTAGCAGGACAGTCTGCTATTGCAAACTGAAATTATTTACCTAAACTGAGGGGAACTTAAAAAACACTCAACAAGGTGAATAAAACACAGGATTTTTTTACTGCTGTCCTACTTTGCTCTATGTGTTTTCTTTTCCTTTTGGGGGGCTGATTAAATAATGCTTTGTACTGAAGTTCTAGAGCCACTTTAATCAACTGGCTTTTCAGATATTCCTTGGAAGAGCTTAGAGATGTCAAATACAGTTACTCTTGTTGAGTTAAGAGTGCTGGAAGATGGAGGAGCAGAGAGAGGCAGTGACTGATCCCAATGCAGTTGAAGCAGGTGGTTCTGCTCAGTGTGGTACAGAAATACCAGCCTGTCATCTCAAATATAAATTAAAGGAATATTCCTGGGGCTCTCTGGCAGAGGTCTCCTGGGGGTGTGACACTGTCTTTGTCTAATAAAAGCCTGTCCCCAGCAGGATGAGTGACAACTTATTTCTGTATTCTTTACGAACTAGACTTCTCAAACCTGGTACCCTTTTTCATTACAAGCTGCAGAGTTTAGGGCAGAAACATAAACCTGGATTTTCTTTTTTACATTAGAAGTGACTAAAAGGCCATCAGACTTCCATTTGTGATTTCAGCAATTCAGATATGGTTTGGAACTTTGTTCCATTTCAACAGGAGTTACTCAGTCCTTACAGTATGTGAGAAACAACTTAAATGTGCTGTGGGCTAAGGGTCATCAGACTAACTATTTATGAGTATAATTTAAATTATTTCTGAGGGGAATTCAGTTCAGATTTCAATAAATTAATTTCTGATAACTAGATACAAATAATTTTAGTCCATTTAGCAAAACAGGAAAGAAAACTTCTTAAAAGAGTTTAACTTCGGTGACATTTCTTGCCCACAGAGATAAACTTGTTTTTCAAAGGAGAATAAATAGCTTCATGCCAGTTATTCAGCAGTGAAACTAAACCACCCAAGAGATGATACGAGCAAGACACATACAAATAAGTCCTCTACAGTGTAAATGTCTCTATTTCTGCTGTTTATTCTGGATTTCCTTGATAGTGAGTGGAGAGAAATTGACATGTTTAGGGTACAACCCCTCTGATCTGTTTTAGATATCTATATCAGGAAGAGAGGAATCCAGCCTCACATGAGGACTATTGGCTATCAAAAAGATGAGGATGGCCAGCTCAGAAGTCAGATAGTCAGAAGCATCTACATTTGATCAAATAATCCCATCCTTAATAAAAATTTCATTTTCTGCAGTGATTTGTTGCAGTGTCCTAGTTTTCTTTGCAGACAGTGACCACATAGCCAAGGCCCTTAAGACTGAAATCTTATATGGAGGGAGGCTGAAAATAAAAAGTTGTAAAAGGCAAAAGCTGCCAAATGAATGAGCAGTGTGGCTACCTTGGCACCAGCCAAGGTGAATGCTGACACACACATCCAATGGTTAATTGATCACTGTAGCAATGCAGGGTAATAATCAATGCTGCAAGAATTTTTATTTTCCGCTATGAAAAGCAATATAACTATAAAAGTTTAATTGTACTTCTATTGCTGTGTAGGTCTTAATTTCATAGTAAATATTATTTCAGAATAAAAATGATTTTATTTAAGATTAGAGTGCGTGCAATATCAATTTATCCATAGCCATGTATTTTTTTTCTGCTTTGTAGCCAGAGCAGTTAATTTTTCCATGCATCTAAGTACTGAAATGGGTTGGCTTTGAAGCCCAAATGCAGCTGTAAGTGAGATGTGATACATTGTGAAAATTGATCTGAATGTCACAGCTTGTAATATAGAGGACACCGGTACCTGTAATGTCCTACTCCTCAGCCTCCAGCATGATGGAGTAATCACTTTGAAAATTATCCAGAGTAGAGGGCCATCTCAGACAATTTGCTGAAAATCAGTTCCTGTGTAGGTGTTCCTGCTAAGCAAGTACCTCATTTAAACTTCATGCTGATTAAGGAGGTCTTTCTGTTTACAAAGATATTAAAATGAGGTTGTTAATTTTTTTTCCACGTAGATTTAACAGATATTTTGTCTCTGGGGAAGAACTTCATTATTATCTGTTTCATTTGTTAGCAAGTAATAAAGTTGCATTTATTGCCAAGTAACCAAGGAGAACTCCCTGGTGTCTCAGACACTGCAGACACAGAGAATAGGAGCTCTTACCCTAAAAGTGTGTGGTCTGTGTGAGGTAGCTTAGTGGGGAGAAGGTCAGGAGTCCACATTTCAGACTTCATACAAGCACGAAGGCAGTCTTTGTGCACAGAGCAGGGCACTTTCAAAGGAGCTTCTGGGACATTTTACAGAGGTTCTGCTTGTTCAGCTGGCACTCAGCTAAAAGCAAAGCAATGAAGCAGGTGTGAAGTGAAGCCTGGGGGTAGAAGATGAGAGGCAGAGGTGGAGAGAGCTCGAGTACACAGTGTATTGGTACACAGTGATGGAAATCCAAGCAGCACTGCAGGTGTTTCTGTCAACAGTCAAAGGCTCCTCCTGCTTTTGCTTCCACAATTGTTTTTGTTTTCTGAGGTGTCTGAAAGACTCTCTGCAGCTTTTCCTGGTGCTTATTACTGGAGTGGAGACACTGGGAGGACTGCTCAGCAGATAAACAACCCTCTGCTCAGTTTATAGATCAGAGGAGAGAGAAACTGTCATCATTGGATGTCTCATTACTTTCCCCATCTCTCTTTGATCCACCTCCCCATCTGGTAACATGAAGAAAATATCAAGTAGAATTGCTACTGGTTTTCTGGTAATACAGGGGTTTTCTCCTTGTACACTGTAGCAGTATTTCTATTATTTTAGCTTACACTATGTGTTGTGGGGGTTTTGTGTAAAGATGTAAAGATGTTGACAATACTAATTTCATGGGAAGCATCCTCTCCACAGGGATAGCAGACAAAAGAAGGAAGTTGGAAAATAGACCTGTAGGTGTTAAGTGAAATGAAGGCAACCACTGAGGTGTCCCAATCAAAAATGACAGCATTCTGTTTTAATCCAGCCCGTCATGACACCTTCTGCAGTCCTGCTGGCAACACGTGCCGTGAAACGTGCAGCAGGATCAGAGCTGATTCCAGGATGAGATTGCAAAGCAAGAAATACTAAGCCTGAGCCCCAGTTGTGACAGCCATTCCCAGTGACCTGGAGGGTAATTCCTGACCTGCCACATTTGCTTCCCAGTGGCCACACACTGCCCCATAGCCTGGGTGGATCACAGCACTTACTGCTGGCAGCAGAAACTCTTTCACTGAAGGGGAGGGTGTGTTAGGTCTGGCATTTACTCACCAGCCCAGAAAACCTTGGTTCCTTCACTCCAGTTTAAATCATCTCTTCAGGAATAAACCAAGACATCATCATTAACCTCTAAATCCCTGTTCCCATGCAATGGCAGAGCAATAAAAGTGGAGGTTTTTAGACAGGTGTATTGCAGTAATATTTATTGCCTCAGGCCTCCACTTCAATGCAGATAATAAAATGCATATCGATATTGGCCCAGGTACAGCTGTGCATAGGAAAACTCTATTGTGGGAGAAGGGACAGTTCCTCATCCTTTTCTATAAAATGTCAATGAAATCATGAGGTTAGTGAGATCTCATATGTATAGCTGTAGTAAAAATTATAAACGTTAACAATTAGGGCTGTACTTAATTGGGCAGGGTTCCTTTGGTATCTTAACTGCAAAGTTGTTCCATGCCAGTGACTGTCACCACAAAAGATCCCTCTCGTTTGGTGATACTATTTCCAAATAATAGATCCCTTAGCAATAAAGAAAACTGCAAATATCACTTTAAATCTTTGAAATGGGAGGTAAATCTTAACTGATGTGGGCTTTAATTCTCCCTCCCTATTGCAACCCAGGGAAGCAATAGATAATGCCACTACTTACATGTCAGCTCTCTGTTAAAAGCAGCTTCTGACAGGAATCCAGCACAAGGCTTTTTTATTTTCTGGAGAACATGACATGGAAGAGATGTCCAGTGTTACTCTGTACAGATGCCTTTCTAAAGTGCATTGACAGGGTTGGATTTCAACATTTCTATATGAGAACGGACATCTGGAAAGAAAAAGCAACAGTCACATATTCTGTCTTTTAATGGTTGGATCTCTCAGTGATAAAGCTTTTGTTTTTATTGTGAAGGCTATCTTTTAGAAGAATATATTGAGGAAGAAGGAAACATTTGATTAACACTCTTTAAACACTACCTTAAAATCTCTTACTAAAGTATCTTATTTCTCTAGGCAAATTCAGGGACAATGAACGTGTAAATTTATTGTTATTAATGGGGTTTGGGTTTGGATAAATATTAGGTGGTAATTTCAACGGATTGTCACTGAATATATAACTTACTTTTACATCTATATTTTACTCCAAGAACATGCTTAGAAAGAGCCTGTGCTGAGGAGTCTGCTCAAAGAATGATTCTTCATCTTTAATGATGATTTTGTTTTTAATCAGTACATATTGTCTAAATTAGGATTGCCTTTGTTTTACCTCTACAACTATAAAATTATTGTGCCAATGAAAAATCAGAGAAAATCCTGACTCCATGAATTTTCCTAAGCAAGTTTGGAAATGGGGATATCCAAACCCTCCCAAATTAGAATTTTTATAAAGAAATACTAAATTATCTCCTTCCTGATAAAAGCAGAACATCAGGGTAAAATTGAGCAAAGGTTCTTGTAACAGAGTGCAATGATTATTGACACACAGACACCTTGGTCTGGCACTCCTGTGGTATTACAACAGAAATGGTTGGAGCTTGTAGAATTCAACAATTCTACATTATTCCATCCCTCAGAATAATATGCAGAATGGAATAATTAGGTCAGTAATCCAGAGCTGAAACTTTGTTGGTGGATAATAATCCACTTTCTAGCAATGGTGGACTCCTGTGAAGAGCCAGCATGAGTTGCATTGATTAACAAGATGAGAGACTGCAGCTTGACAGGAACTTACACTTGTGACTGTAAAACAATAGACTTATTGTAAATTGCATAGACTAACAAATAAGACAGCAGGAATAAATTGATACTTGGGCATTTTGAGATCTCTTGACTGAAATCTCTCTCTAGCATGAGCAATAAGCTACTCTTCTTCACTTCTGTCTCTGAGGGAAAGGAAAACAAACCAGTGTGGCAGAGAAAAAGCAGAGGATGTTCAAGAAATGGTTGTTGATAGCACACATTGGTACCTAAATTATGAGTCTGCATAAAGAATTTATGGAGTGGTGACACAAGTCATAAATAATGTGCTTGGTAATAAACTGACCTCCTAGAACAGATAAGAAATTCAATAAACTGTATCTGGTAAAATCATATATATACTTAACTTATTAAAAGTATATCCAGGAATTGCTTTGAGTAAGGCCTGAGCAGCTCCATGCCAGACTTTTCCACTGTTCTCAGAGGAATGCAGCATCTCTGATACTGTATATTGTACAACTAGCAAAAAAAGCTGTCAGGAAGTTTGGAACACACTTAAAAAGCTGAGAGGTTGTTTTCTTGAAATCTAGGTACCACTCAGCTTTTCCTAGGCAGGATTGGAGTGACAGCCCTGTGTGGGTTAAATGCCAGAGGGGATGAAATCACAATGCTTTGATAGTCTGTTGGAGTTTTTGATGTTGACTGTGCAGTGGGTGCCTCATATTTGTAATGGTTGTGGGAAAAGAAAAGAAAAAAAATAAAGATGCATTTGATGGAGTTTTTACAGGCTTCATTTCTAAACTGTCATCATAAAGTAAATATCTGAGGGAAAAAATAATTAAATATTGATTATGGAAAAATAATATAAGAATTACCCAACTTTGTGCTGTTTTGTAACTGGGACAAACTAATTCCAGGAAGAAAAATTGTAATATAACAGCAAAACAAAATCAGCAATTACAGATGAAAGCAAATAGAAATAATAAAAAAAAAAGTCACAGAAAAATCCCTAGCAAAGCAAAATGTTCGCATTCATGATAAGAATTTCCTGCTGACTTCAGGGAAACAGGGTTAGGAGGAAAGGTGCAAAGTTTGACAAAAGATGTTACTTAAACTGTCAAGGCAATTCTGATGAGCCTGTCAACACTGTGTGGATGCCTAATCTCACATGTGATGCCAGGGCCATAAATCTGAGCTAATTTATTCATGGAGAATTAATCTGCCAGCATCAAATGTTTATTCTGAGAGCCCCTTTACTGATATATGACCTTAGTACAAACCAAAAATCTATTCAGTGAAAATATTTTTAACACATTTTGGCAGTAAACGCCTTCATTCAATCATAACCATAAAAGTGTCCTCTTGGTCCTGTTGAAAACACTTGTTATTGATCAGCAGTGCTTCTTCAGAGGTAAGAAATCCAGGTTCAGTAGGGGTGAACATTCTTGATGCTTTCCATGTCCTCTGTAAATCTGATCCTGAAAGGTTCTTGTAACTCTGTGATCCTGTGCATAGCAGCTGCCACAGACCCTTGGCAAAGCCATCACAAATCATGCTGTGTGTTGTGTGGTGCTTCAGGTGGGAGGGTTGTTTCATGGGAAGCTTGGCAGGACCCAGCAATGTGCTCTGGCAGCCCAGGAAGTCAGCTGTGTCCTGGGCTGCATCACAAGCAGCAGGGGCAGCAGGCCAAGGGAGGTGATTCTGCCCCTCTATTCCACTCTTGTGAGACTCCATCCACAGTGCTGCATCCAGCTCTTGGGGCCCCAATATAAGAAGGACGTGGAGTTATTGGAGGAGTCCAGAGGAGGGTCATGAAGGTGATCCAGACACTGGAGCTCTGCTGTGAAGACTGGCTGAGAGAGTTTGGGTTGTTCATCCTGGAGAAGAGAAGGCTCTGGGGAGACCTTAGAGCCCCTTCCAGTGCCTAAAGGGGCTACAAGAGAGCTGGAGAGGGACTTTGGACAAGGACATGAAGTGACAAAACAAAACATAAAAACTTCAAACTGAAAATGGAAGGGTTAGATTTGGTATTGGAAAGAAATTCTTTACTATGAGGGTGTTGAGGTACGGGAACAAGTTTTCCAGAGAAGCTGTGGATGTCTTATCCCTGGAAGTGTTCAAGGCCAGGCTGGAAGGGGCCTTGAGTAACCTGGTCTAGAGAAAGGTGTCCCTGCTCATGGCAGGGGGGCTGGAACTGGATGGTCTTTAACGTCACTTCCAACCCAAACCATTCTATGATGATTCTTTAAAAATTGGGAAACAACTTGTTCATTACTCCAAAGAAAGAGTGCAATTTGATCTGACACGTTGTAGATCTCTTTTAAACTCTTCTGTATCTCTTGGGTATGGAGAAACAAGCCCCATTATCCAGACCTTTGCCAATCAATAACTATCAATTTACCACAAATTCCAGTAGATAATGTTAGATTTTGAAAATGGAGCAGCTTAAATCAAACTTTTATTCCCAAATCAAACAAGTAAATTCAGATTTGATCAAAAATCATCTATGCCATCATTTTCTCTTTCTATATTATTAATTTTAGCACATAGCAAGAAATAATTGAATTTGTAATAGTAATTGTTTTCTAGATAGAAGGATTGTGGTGAATGTATTCAGATGAGATTTATTCAGTCTCATGGGCATCTTTTCCTCCTGCCTCTCCAAATTTATGTTTTGGGAGTAAAGCTAGAGAGATTTTGGGTTTCCCCTCCTCACACATATCCCCTGTTGGGTATTGATTTGTCATCCCATTTAAATACAGCGTTCAACATTCAGGTGTTTAAGTGGTACATAAATAAAATGGCTTACTTGGCTAAGCCAAAGGAACTGTTTTCCAGGGAGCTGCTGTAGTTCATGGTAGGCTTGGCACTGGCATAAATATCATAAATTCATTATCACAACCAAATAGTGAACCATTTTGGGCTCATGGAAGAAGGGTTGTCCCAAAGAGTGGAGAGGAGGAATGAGAGCTGAGCACTCTTGCTGTCCTGGTTGGGATGAGGGTTTGAGGCAGCCATGAGTTAACATGGCTGTGACTGGATCAGCCCTGCTCACTGCCACACACAGTTGGAGACAGGAGGATTGTTCCATAGAACTGGGATAATCACAGGATATTCTGAGTTGAAAGGGACCAATGGAGATCATCAAAGTCCAGCTCCTGGCCCTGCACAGGACAGCCCCAACAATAATGGTGGCTTTCATTTTGGTGATTGATTTGAGCCCTGAGGAAGGCAATGGGAGGTTGATGAGAAAACTGATGAGGATAATCCAGGGTGCAGGGACAAGATCCATCAGCACCTTCAGCTGTAGCAGGGGCCTGGAGCAGGGTGAGCCTAGACCTGATTGAGGAGGGGGATTTTACTTTCCTCTCTCATGGGTTTTGCCACAACACCAGTGATGATTTCAGCTGAGTGAGTGACCACCAATCCTCCTCCTCCTCCTCCATGGCCTCCACACCTCTCACTGAGCTGGCAAATGCCCTGCTCTTACTCACCCAGCCATGAACCTCCCTGGCTCCTCACCCAACTCTCTGCAGCCCTCCTGGGCTGGCCTGTCCAACCTGCTGCTAGTTTGCCATCTCTTGAGGAAAAACTCCCAGGGTTTTGCCTATGGAGAGCTCTTCCCCCTGCAGCTCCATCTCGGTGCCAGGGCAGCTGAGGCCTCTCGCTGTGAGAAGCTGCCTCAGGGAGCCGGCGAGGGGGTGAGTTATGTCGACCTTTTAAATACGGCGGCGAGAGCGCGTCTTGTAAAACAGAAGGATAAATTCATCTCCACGATGCAGTTTCAGTGTTTCAGCAGCCTACAAATTACTATGGAAATTGTATTTCTCAGTAGTGTCCCATCCCCCAGCTCCAGCTCCCCTCAGGCAGGAAAGCAGAGCTGAGAAAGCATTGAGGAAAGTGTGGGGAGAGGAGAAGGGAGTGGGAAGAGGGAGGGAAAACCCCACTGATGAGGGCAAGTCCCTTCTGGTGTTCAGCAGAGCCTCCCTGTGTTTCCCATGCTGAGGCAGAGGGGCCAGTGCCTCTCATGGGCACAGCAGGGTGGGAAGCAGGGGTTCAGCTGAGGCCTCCTGGGCCCCTCCTCTTGCCCAGAAGGGCACCTCCTGTGCCTTTCACTGAGACAAAAAAGGTTTAAATCTCATCCAGTGTGCTCCTCTAAATCCCAGGGAGGAGGGAGTCAGTCATATTTCCAGACAGTGATCTGGAGCTGTGCACAATGCCAAACACTCAGGGTTGATGTGAGGTCAGCTGGATATTTCTTTGCTTGGTGGATCCTTCTTGTGGATGCCACTTTCCTTCATCCTTCTGGTGCTGTTGCCAGACTTTGTAATTTTTTTAATTAGCGTATGCGAGTAGGTTTTATTATTAAACTATTATACACCACCCCCATGTTTCTTGCTGATGCTCATCCAAGAGACATGTGAAGACAGTGGAACATAAAGTTAGTTCTAAGATTTAATTTCTCACCTGCACACCTATAAGACCAATCATCTGAATGCCTTAAAAGGAAAGGCAAATTTTTGGGGGGGATTAACCTGAAAGTAGCCTGGAAACCATTCCCCAGGATAATGTCTCTGTAATGCTTCACTTGGGTTAAAATGCTGATGCTTTTCATCCCTTTAGTACTTGGCTAATAGAAGGTAATAATTGGGTTGATTATAGTGTTTAGTTTATTTTGTTGGTTTATTCTGTTTCCTGCTGTGAGAAGCATATTTAAAATGGCTTTAAACTGTTTCATTTGGTGGCTTGAAATCAAAGTTAATCATAAGCCTCTTTTTTCTTCTTACTATAATGAAGTGTTTCAAGTTGTAAGATCCAGCCTGCATTGTGCACCACCTCATATAAGCTGCATGCTTCACGGAGTTAAATAACAGAGGAGTCAGGGCTTTTAATCATAAGTAATGGCAAAACAGAAGCAAATTAAGAGCTGCAGGCAAGAGCAGAATAATGTGTCCTGGTGAGTTTTGAGAATTGATGGATTATGGGCTTATTTATACTCCAGGAGCACCTGTGGTCTTTGCCTGTGGAAGAAGGGCCAGGTTCTGCAGGATGTTCCTGATGGACAAGGAGAGGCAAAAAAAGTGGATGAAGTACAGAGATGGGGGATGATGCCACAGAAATATGCCTAGTTGTGTTTTTAAGAGAATAGGTGTAAGAATAATGTAGCTCTGTGGAGGTTACAGATATTTGGCAGCAGTCAGGAGTGCAAGAGATCCGGTGATGGCTCCTGAGGGAGTTTGGATGCCGTGGGGAAGCACAAGGATATAGCAGTGTGTAAAAAGCAATTCCAGGGCACAAGACCTGCAGAGGAAAAGGTGTTTAAACTCACAGTGTCCAGGTGATAGGAAGAGATGGGGAGTAATTTCATTCTAGGTCAGAAAAACTAATTTTGAATGTGACATCATACTTGAATTTTAAAATAAAATAAAATAAAATCGTCTGGCAACATTGCTGAAAATGGCAGCTCTTGCCTGGGAGGTGAGGACACAGTTACAAAGTCTCAAGAAGGGACTTGCCAGCTGAACCTTGCTGATATTTGCAGATTTGTGAAAAAATCAATGCACACAAAACAAATTGATAGAATTTCAAATAGTAAGAATTTATATTAATATTTATTAATGTACACCTCTATCAAAATATGCTATTTCAGTGCAGTTGGTTCATGTTTGGCTGATTTCTTGACTCGTTATCATTTCCAGCCTGCCTCTTTAATGCCTCGTGCTTGAGGCAGCCATTAACAGCCTGGGCAAGGAGGAATAGCCCTCTGCCACATAAGAATTGTTGTGATTTACTCTCCCTTTGCATGAGTGGAAATAATTTTGCTTCCTGGGAAATAGCCTGAGAGGATTTGGGAGCCCTGACAGTAAAACAGCCATAGGTTAAGGGACCTTTTTTACCTGATGTGATAATTTGGTCTGATATTCACTCCATGTAGTCCAGGAGCAAAAAATTTCTGCTGCTTCTCTAATTCCTCCTTCTACCTGTGCAGCACCATCCAAGTCCTATGCAGTGTCCCATGTAGTTCTTGTGGGTGCCAGTCTGCAGTAAATATTTGGATTTGCCTGTTAACAGCAAGTCCCAGTCAGTCATTTCCTGTTATTACTGGTGCTGTGTGACACTGGAGTGGTCCTTAAGCTTGGGTTGTGCCCCTTCAACATGACACAAGCAGAAGTCTCTTTGCTTGCTCTGATCACTCCTTTTGATCCACTTTTTCTGTATTTACTCCATAGTTACCTTCTGCACTGTTCTGTCCCCACTGCACTTCCCCAAGCCCGTAGCTGTGGAGGATGCTGTGTGTCCTGCTGCATTTAGCCCATTTCCTTTGTGTGGCTGTTTTAGAGCTGGAAACAGCCCAGGTTTTTTGTTTGCAATGGCTTTGCATTCTTGGCTTCTTTGCTTCAGTAGGATATCTCCCTGGTCTGAGCTTCTTTCAGCTATTTTCTTGGCTGGATGGTCATTTTTCTCCTAGGCTGCAATTTCCTCTTCTGAAGAGACCAAGCAGAATCCCGACTTTCTGTCTGCTGGAAGGTGATAACTTCAGAGTTTCAATATTTTTGGGCAGGGAACCCATATTTTCCCCTCTTGCCTTTTCTGTTTAGTCTCTTGGTCACTTAGGCACTTCTGTCTTCCTCCTTGGATAAATAGGAAGAACTGGCACCAAAACACTTCTCTGTTTCATCACATTCTGATTGGGTCTACTTTTGTCTTGTGTCTGAACTCAACACAAAAGATGTGCTACTTATGATAAACTTGTCTCTTGTGTCTACAGTCCATGCTTGAACATCTCCAGACCTCTCAGCTTAGAGAAATTGGAGCAGTACCTGTGAGCAGACATTTCTCCATGCAGTGCTGTAGAAAGTGGATTTAAGTCAAAGTCTTCAATTTTTAGAAGTCTCTTGTTTGCTACTGACAATCTTAATTCCATTATAGTGTTCAATGACTCCCATGAATGCTGTATTTCACTTTCTTCCTGGGATATATGACATGTTATTTCTACTCCATTGCCTGAAAATACATTTTTTTAAAATTTTAATGCAATTCAGCATAAACCCTGGTGTGACACATTTTATGCCTGCATCACTTCAAGTTTTCCTAATGTTTTACTGTGATTAGATCCATAGCCTGCACTTCCCAGACCTGCTCAGTTCTGCATGTCAGCTGATGTGAACTTTTTGTGAGTCTCCTTTTGACACCTTACATTTGCCCATTGGCCTCACCATGGCTTTATTGTCTCTGGGCAGCTCTTGCTCACAAGTATTATGGTCTGCTGTTAGTGCCTTGTCAGAGCTGTAGGGATAACATTGCAGCTGGCTGTTCAATCCTGCTGGAACAGAATTGGTCATTGACCTAACAGCATAGCTGCCAACGTGGTGATTGAATTGTTGGCAGTTCTTTCCTCCAGTGTCTACACACCAAAGGTCCTTGGATTTGCTGAAGTCACTTTGTGTAGCTCTGTTTAATTGGAAATCTCTGTGTCTTCAATAACTGCATACATTGCTTTCTTTCTTCTCTAAATGGTTGTGTTTTTCAAAATTAGAAGATAATTATTTTC
Organism: Notiomystis cincta; assembly: GCA_013398075.1. Classification (NCBI taxonomy): domain Eukaryota; kingdom Metazoa; phylum Chordata; class Aves; order Passeriformes; family Notiomystidae; genus Notiomystis; species Notiomystis cincta. The sequence continues at coordinate 39,538 of VZRX01023087.1, read as the reverse complement.
TACAGGTGACATGCCTGCCTTTCTTTAACCTCCTGCACCCCCACTCCCTCTGTGTGTCCTGGACCCAAACACCCCTCTATTGGTTCTGTTCCTTGTTTTCCTTTACCCTTGGGATTCAGTACTTGTTCTGACTCTTTCTGGTTTAGATTTTTCCCTGTCAGATCCCTTACCTTTGCTGTTTACAACCACTTCTCTAAGATCAGATGAAACTCAAGCCTTATTCCTACATGACAAAATCCAATATCCCAAACATTTCTCTGACCAGGAATCTCTGATGGCCATGGAGTTACCTGCTAACTGCAGAAAGGCCCCACTTACTACAAGACATGACCTCTCAGTCCTTCATTTCTCAGCAATAACCAACCACTCTGTTCCATTTCTTGGTTCTTGCTGTTTTGAGGAAGGTATTTCTCTCTGGTTTTCTTTCCCTATCTTTTTTTTTCTTTTCCTCTTGAATGTTGGTGCTTAATAAACCCTCTCATTAGCTGTTATTGGATTTGAGGCATTATTCCTGGCAAGTCTGTCTCATAGGCCTTTCATTTTTTCCCACAAATACATTGTAAAAGTGTCCTCATCATTATTCATGACAGCTGTTAATACAAATTGTTCTTCCTTTCATTGTCTCCAAGTTTGTGCAAAGGTTTTGTGTAGAAAACCACTTTCTTCCAGTTCTCCATCTGGCTGCTTTAGTAGATGGTATATCCTTTTACTCTCACTGTTCTTTGCTACACTTTTGTGTTATTTGTATCAATTTTAAGGTCATAAGAATTCCCATTTTTAAAACTGAATTCATTTTTATTCAGGGAAGTGCTTGCAAAAATATTATACATTATATGAAAGCTATGTTAAAATGAATTGATTGTTTTATATCTTAACCAAACTCTTTTCAAGATCTGCATTATTCTCTTCTGCTTTCATGGTGTTTGGCTAATGTGGTAAACAATGATTCAGTGATATATGAGGCAATGGAAAGCTTTATTCGATTTCTGGAGTGAAAATTAATTCATTAAGATTGTCATCCATCATTAAATATCTGTGTTTTCTAGGTACTCATCTTCCTAGTCCTTTGCAATTGATCATCTCACAAGTTTTCACTCCTTTAATGTTTTCTGTTTTTTTTTTTTTTCATAAATGGCTCAAGTAATAATTTTATAGTCTGGTCCTCTGGTTCTCTTCAGTCCACACCAGTCTTAATTTTTACACAGACTAGGGGTAAAGTGATGGTACAAACATATTTACCGTAGGGAATGTGAACTTAATTAAAAATCAGGATTCAGCTGATTAAAGCTGAAGCTGTCAAAAATTTAGTCACATAAATTAAGAATTACAGTCCTGGAACTTTTGAATCATCTATACCCTAAAACTCAGGATACAGACATGAGTTTAATATCTTCCTCTCTAATCTTAGTCTGCCAAGTGCCTGCACAGCCTGTTTTTGTATGCTGAGGTTTGTCTCTTTTTCACAATGGAACAACCTTCTGCCTGTGTAAGGTCAGGAGAAATTGTCCAGATCCCAGCAAGACTGGTCCAGTAGGTGCTGCTACCCTTAACAGGAATTAATCAACTCTTACTGAAAAACCAGTTCTGCTGCTTCAGAAAGTGGTGGAGGAGTACAGAGAAGGGATAGTTCATATTTTTTTCTGTAAAACCTTGTGGTTAGAGTTTTCACCCATATAAAGTATGAGATCCTTCCTCTGCCTAAGTGGCTCAAGCCCATACATCCCTTCCTGGATACAGAAGACCCTTTTCCCTCTATCTTTTAAAATTCTAACTTGAATGCAGTTTGGGATTCATGAGGCACAGGATACCACAAGACCCACTGGCCATCTGATTAAACTACTTAGAACTAAAAACTGGGGAGTCTTGGGTTCTCATTCATGATCCTTGGCCTGTTTATGCATTTTGAATTAACCAGTTGTTGTAATTCAGACTGACACTGCTTGTTTCACTGTATTTTTAAATAGCATGTCTGTCCTAGAGAGCCAGGTTATAAACTGTATCTGTTAGATCAGAAACTAAATAAATATAAATATCCCTTAGGCCAGAGAAATTCTCAGCTTACCTTGCTATTTTTGCAGTAATAAAAACACTTAGAAAAATCAGCACCTCTGTTTCAAGAGGAATTTTATCTGGGAGAAAAATGAGCACAGGAGAAATGTGTGCAAAGGAAATTTAGTCTTGTCAGTGGCTCTCTACAATTCCCCATTGTTTAACCTTTATCCTCAACATACCTTTAGAAAGTATTCTCTTCACACCTGATTTAAGAATCCTTAATCAGGTCCTTGTCACTTGAGTGTGCAGCAAATAGAACTTGGAGAGAAATCACAAATGCAGCATTGTATGAACACAGCAAATAACCCCCAGTGAGGTGCTTGGATTTGACTACACTGGCTCTGACCTCTGTGACCCTGGGCTGCTCCTGGAGGCTTTGTGTGCCTCTTGCTACCTGTAAAATGGAAAGAATATATTTTGTAAAATGTGTTGAGAGGTAAGGAGTAACATAATGAGATACTTCACTCTTCTGCAATTGCTTGTTCTGTCACTAGTTCTGGGGTTTATGCTTAGATGTGCACATTCTGGATTAAGAAGTAATTAACATTTATTTCAATGCAATTGCATTTTCTGTTTATGCCATGGTCTTGTTATTAGTTGGTATTATGTTCCTCTCCTATCCTTGTTATATTTGGCTATTATAATCCCATGCACATCAAGGCAATAACAGCCTTTGTATTACCAGTTTTTATGTCTTTGAGAATATGCCAGTATATAGTGAACTGTCTCCCATCTTACAGCCTTGCAGTCATGTGTTTAATGGAAAATCTAATATTCAATTAAAGTATTTATAAAGGCAGTTGTTGTCCATGATGCTTATGAAGAAACTTGCAAATGGAAATCTCAGTCATTTGAAAAGCAAATGGCAAATAAAAGAACTAGGAGTAAATAATTATTAGATCTTAATATTTTTAGACTTCTTGCATTATTTAAGGAAGTTCAGCTCTGTAATTAATTCCTAACTGCTCAAAACTTGCAGTCCTGAATTTCTGGTGTATGGTTTTATCATGTGTTCAGTGACACCTGTGGGTTATACTTGGAAATATGATCATAGAATCATTAAGGTTGGAAAAGACTTCCAAGATCAAGTCCAGCCTTTGACTGAACACCACCACATCAACTAAACCCAAACACCAAGTGCCACATGCAGTCATTTCTTGAATATTTCCAGGGATGATGACTCCACCACCTCCCTGGACAGCCTGTTCCAAAGCTTGAAAACCCTTTGAGTGAAGAAATTCTTCCTGATGTCCAAAGTGAATTTTCTCTGGTGCAGCTTAGGCCATTTCCTCTTGTCTTGTTTCTTGTTGCTGGTGAGAAGAGATCAACACTCTCCTTGCTACATCCTCTTCTCCAGACTAAACCACCCCAGCTCCCTCAGCTGCTCCTCACAGGACTCACTCTCTAGACCCTTCACCAGCTTCTGTGCACATCTCTGGACTTTCTCCAGCACGTCAATGGCTTTTTGTAGTGAGAGGCCAGAACTGGACACAGCACTCGAGGTACAACCAGTGGACACAGCACTCGAGGTACAACCTGACCAGTGCTGAGGACAACCCTTTCCCTGGTCCTGCTGGTCACACTATTTTTGGGGTAAGACAGGATGCCATTGGCAGATCCCCTGTCCAGAGCCTTCCTGCCCTCCAGTAGATAAACACTCCCACCCAGCTTAGTGTCATCTGTAAACTGACTGGGGGTTCTCTTGATCCAGATCATTGGTAAAGATATTAAACAAAACAAATCCTGAGCCCTGGTGGGCACCATTAGTGACCAGCTGCTCTCCCAGGAGCTCTTCTCTGTTTATAAACATCAGATCTTAAAATGTTAACTTGTATTTAGAAGATAATTATTTAAATATTTATCTTATTGATTTAATGAACAAAAATAACTTGATAAATTGTGCAAACTATAAAAGTATAAAAGCATGTCCTGTACAAATGATAGGAAAAGGAGTAATGAGTACAAATTGAAAGAGAGGAATTTAGATTAGATTCAAGGAAGGGCTATGAGGGTGGCGAGACACTGGAATAGGTTGTCCAGGGAGGTTTTGGATGCCCCCTCCTTGGCAATGTTCATGGCCAGGTTGGAAAAGGCCTCAAACAACCTGGTCTAGTGGGAGTTGTTCCATCCCTTGGCAGAGGGAGTTGCAACTAGAGAATCTTTAGGGTCCATTCCAACCCCTTAATCCTATGGTTCTAGGATTCTATGCACACACAGATGGAAGAAAACACTTGTGTATCATTTTTAAGTTTTTCCCAGTCTGAAAATCCCCACATGAAAACAAACTTCATGGAAACATCATAAATCTTCAGTGGAGTTCTGGAACTTGACTGCAGCAGGTGCTACCAAAAAGATAATAGATCCTCAAATACCTCCTCATTAATTCCAGGTTATTACATNCCTCCCTGGACAGCCTGTTCCAAAGCTTGAAAACCCTTTGAGTGAAGAAATTCTTCCTGATGTCCAAAGTGAATTTTCTCTGGTGCAGCTTAGGCCATTTCCTCTTGTCTTGTTTCTTGTTGCTGGTGAGAAGAGATCAACACTCTCCTTGCTACATCCTCTTCTCCAGACTAAACCACCCCAGCTCCCTCAGCTGCTCCTCACAGGACTCACTCTCTAGACCCTTCACCAGCTTCTGTGCACATCTCTGGACTTTCTCCAGCACGTCAATGGCTTTTTGTAGTGAGAGGCCAGAACTGGACACAGCACTCGAGGTACAACCAGTGGACACAGCACTCGAGGTACAACCTGACCAGTGCTGAGGACAACCCTTTCCCTGGTCCTGCTGGTCACACTATTTTTGGGGTAAGACAGGATGCCATTGGCAGATCCCCTGTCCAGAGCCTTCCTGCCCTCCAGTAGATAAACACTCCCACCCAGCTTAGTGTCATCTGTAAACTGACTGGGGGTTCTCTTGATCCAGATCATTGGTAAAGATATTAAACAAAACAAATCCTGAGCCCTGGTGGGCACCATTAGTGACCAGCTGCTCTCCCAGGAGCTCTTCTCTGTTTATAAACATCAGATCTTAAAATGTTAACTTGTATTTAGAAGATAATTATTTAAATATTTATCTTATTGATTTAATGAACAAAAATAACTTGATAAATTGTGCAAACTATAAAAGTATAAAAGCATGTCCTGTACAAATGATAGGAAAAGGAGTAATGAGTACAAATTGAAAGAGAGGAATTTAGATTAGATTCAAGGAAGGGCTATGAGGGTGGCGAGACACTGGAATAGGTTGTCCAGGGAGGTTTTGGATGCCCCCTCCTTGGCAATGTTCATGGCCAGGTTGGAAAAGGCCTCAAACAACCTGGTCTAGTGGGAGTTGTTCCATCCCTTGGCAGAGGGAGTTGCAACTAGAGAATCTTTAGGGTCCATTCCAACCCCTTAATCCTATGGTTCTAGGATTCTATGCACACACAGATGGAAGAAAACACTTGTGTATCATTTTTAAGTTTTTCCCAGTCTGAAAATCCCCACATGAAAACAAACTTCATGGAAACATCATAAATCTTCAGTGGAGTTCTGGAACTTGACTGCAGCAGGTGCTACCAAAAAGATAATAGATCCTCAAATACCTCCTCATTAATTCCAGGTTATTACATAGACATATGGCACAGCATTAGTAGAATTTTAAAAGTGCAGTTAGGCAGAGAGTGATAGTTTATCTACATTTTCCCATATTTACAAGGAAATGTGCACCCAGCATAAAAAGATACTAATTCAGACTGAGTAGTACCTATGAGCCCAAATCACAAACCAGAGCTGTGACTTTGTTTGGTGCTATGGAAAACCTGCACCAAGTTCTGATCCAGGTGCTCTAGGATAGAAGTGATACAGTGATGGCCTTCTCTGCTAGGATAACCACACAGAGGATATGGGAAAATCCATGCACTGAAATGGATTCTTTTTGCTCAGAAATGAGCCTTGATGGAGATGCTGAAAATACTGAGGGATCTTCTTGAATGTCAGGACCATCTTTAACAGGTGTTATTTTTCTCCCACATCTCCCTGGTTGTCAGATGCAAATTGATGTTTTATTTTAGCCACTTAAAATACGTTCTCAATTGCAACTCATTTTAAAAGCTACCACTGCCATAAGAAATAGTATTTCAAAAGTACTTCATAATGGGTGGAGTGCCTGGCTGTCTGCTTGTGTTAGTGAGATGTGGTTTTTTATATAGAGCTAAGGATCAATTTTAGTTAACTGCCAAAGTTCAGATAGTGCAGAATGTCATTTCAGATATCTAAACTCCTTAAAACAGAGTAAAGAGCTGCAAACACTCACCAGTCTCCTGCATGTGAAAATACTGTAGGAAAAAACCACCATCCTGATAACAAATCTTGTCAGGTTAAGGACATTTTTATTATCACACAATGATGTAAATGTGGCTGTTTTATAGGGTCTGTCTGTGTGACTTCTGCTGATGACTGAGTTTATTATGTTTTTATTATTATAATATTATTATTATAATATTATTATTATTATATTATTTATTATAGTTTATTATGCTTTTGTTTTAAATATTTTATTTCCCATCAAAAATTGAGTGCAGCCAACCAACATTTAATGCTATGCATCATTGACGAGGTAGAAATATTTGAACATTCTGATTTGCTTCAGACTTTCGAGAACTCAGTTTCAGTCTCTGTTGGATCCCAGTGGTTTTTTTAAAACACTCTGTATTTCATGCACT
>VZRX01023087.1:0-32107 GCA_013398075.1 Notiomystis cincta | reverse complement strand
CCTCCCTGGACAGCCTGTTCCAAAGCTTGAAAACCCTTTGAGTGAAGAAATTCTTCCTGATGTCCAAAGTGAATTTTCTCTGGTGCAGCTTAGGCCATTTCCTCTTGTCTTGTTTCTTGTTGCTGGTGAGAAGAGATCAACACTCTCCTTGCTACATCCTCTTCTCCAGACTAAACCACCCCAGCTCCCTCAGCTGCTCCTCACAGGACTCACTCTCTAGACCCTTCACCAGCTTCTGTGCACATCTCTGGACTTTCTCCAGCACGTCAATGGCTTTTTGTAGTGAGAGGCCAGAACTGGACACAGCACTCGAGGTACAACCAGTGGACACAGCACTCGAGGTACAACCTGACCAGCGCTGAGGACAACCCTTTCCCTGGTCCTGCTGGTCACACTATTTTTGGGGTAAGACAGGATGCCATTGGCAGATCCCCTGTCCAGAGCCTTCCTGCCCTCCAGTAGATAAACACTCCCACCCAGCTTAGTGTCATCTGTAAACTGACTGGGGGTTCTCTTGATCCAGATCATTGGTAAAGATATTAAACAAAACAAATCCTGAGCCCTGGTGGGCACCATTAGTGACCAGCTGCTCTCCCAGGAGCTCTTCTCTGTTTATAAACATCAGATCTTAAAATGTTAACTTGTATTTAGAAGATAATTATTTAAATATTTATCTTATTGATTTAATGAACAAAAATAACTTGATAAATTGTGCAAACTATAAAAGTATAAAAGCATGTCCTGTACAAATGATAGGAAAAGGAGTAATGAGTACAAATTGAAAGAGAGGAATTTAGATTAGATTCAAGGAAGGGCTATGAGGGTGGCGAGACACTGGAATAGGTTGTCCAGGGAGGTTTTGGATGCCCCCTCCTTGGCAATGTTCATGGCCAGGTTGGAAAAGGCCTCAAACAACCTGGTCTAGTGGGAGTTGTTCCATCCCTTGGCAGAGGGAGTTGCAACTAGAGAATCTTTAGGGTCCATTCCAACCCCTTAATCCTATGGTTCTAGGATTCTATGCACACACAGATGGAAGAAAACACTTGTGTATCATTTTTAAGTTTTTCCCAGTCTGAAAATCCCCACATGAAAACAAACTTCATGGAAACATCATAAATCTTCAGTGGAGTTCTGGAACTTGACTGCAGCAGGTGCTACCAAAAAGATAATAGATCCTCAAATACCTCCTCATTAATTCCAGGTTATTACATAGACATATGGCACAGCATTAGTAGAATTTTAAAAGTGCAGTTAGGCAGAGAGTGATAGTTTATCTACATTTTCCCATATTTACAAGGAAATGTGCACCCAGCATAAAAAGATACTAATTCAGACTGAGTAGTACCTATGAGCCCAAATCACAAACCAGAGCTGTGACTTTGTTTGGTGCTATGGAAAACCTGCACCAAGTTCTGATCCAGGTGCTCTAGGATAGAAGTGATACAGTGATGGCCTTCTCTGCTAGGATAACCACACAGAGGATATGGGAAAATCCATGCACTGAAATGGATTCTTTTTGCTCAGAAATGAGCCTTGATGGAGATGCTGAAAATACTGAGGGATCTTCTTGAATGTCAGGACCATCTTTAACAGGTGTTATTTTTCTCCCACATCTCCCTGGTTGTCAGATGCAAATTGATGTTTTATTTTAGCCACTTAAAATACGTTCTCAATTGCAACTCATTTTAAAAGCTACCACTGCCATAAGAAATAGTATTTCAAAAGTACTTCATAATGGGTGGAGTGCCTGGCTGTCTGCTTGTGTTAGTGAGATGTGGTTTTTTATATAGAGCTAAGGATCAATTTTAGTTAACTGCCAAAGTTCAGATAGTGCAGAATGTCATTTCAGATATCTAAACTCCTTAAAACAGAGTAAAGAGCTGCAAACACTCACCAGTCTCCTGCATGTGAAAATACTGTAGGAAAAAACCACCATCCTGATAACAAATCTTGTCAGGTTAAGGACATTTTTATTATCACACAATGATGTAAATGTGGCTGTTTTATAGGGTCTGTCTGTGTGACTTCTGCTGATGACTGAGTTTATTATGTTTTTATTATTATAATATTATTATTATAATATTATTATTATTATATTATTTATTATAGTTTATTATGCTTTTGTTTTAAATATTTTATTTCCCATCAAAAATTGAGTGCAGCCAACCAACATTTAATGCTATGCATCATTGACGAGGTAGAAATATTTGAACATTCTGATTTGCTTCAGACTTTCGAGAACTCAGTTTCAGTCTCTGTTGGATCCCAGTGGTTTTTTTAAAACACTCTGTATTTCATGCACTCTCAGAGCATCTTGTAGGAACAGAAGTGATCCAAACCAAGTCCCATTGCTGTCCTGGTAATGGAGAAGTTCTGCTGGGTCTACCCTCCAGAAGAGACCTGATTTCAGACTGCATGCAGCCATAACTATCCTGCACCAGTGTTTTTTGTATGTACTGTCAAGAAATAATATGATTTTTCAATTGCAAAACTCGTCATTCTTACAAAGCTTGCATGTGCAGAGAGAGAACAGCTCATTGGAAAATGAGACTTTTTTACAGGTATTACCCTCACCAGAAACAGTTGTTTTTAGTCTGAATTCCAACACTTTTTAGACACCCAGGAACTCTGAAAACTAAGCAATAGCTCAGTCACTAGAAAGCCTCTGAAATAGTAATGTGGATATTATTTCTAACTCTCCTCTTTTGATTTGTATTTTTGAGCTTTTGTTAGAATCCAACTGCCCAGAATTGCTGAAACACTGTAAACAAAGCCATTTTTGCTGTTCTGTGCTGTGGTCCAGACTTCTCCTTGCCCTATGCTGCTGTAGTTTAAGCTTTTCAAACTCAATTAAAGTTGGAGGCAGTAGAGATCTGTGGGAATAGACAGGCCTATCTGTGTTCTCTGGAGAAGACAGAAGCTGTGGCTCCAAAATCCTCTGTACTCATCTGTGGGCCACTGGACCATGCAGCAGGATGAGCTGGATCTAATTTGGGGTTTGGCACATGCCCACATTTCTATCACCTCCTTTGGCTTCCAAGGCTGCTGTAGAAGGCAGAACTAGACCTGATTTCACCAAAAGTCTGCTGGTACAACCTCAACTTGTCAACATTTCTATAGTGGGTTTAGAGCAGTAGAATGAGCTTCTATTGGACAATCTCCTGTGTCATGTAGGTACAAAAGTTTTGATCTGGTGCTGTGAGCCTTACAGACAGGTTTTCTGTATTATTGAGCTATGGTCTGAGCAAAGAAATGTGAGAGTTAGAATTTCTTGACTACTCAGCTCTGCTTGTAAATAGAGGGCAAGGACATATTTGTGCAGGTTTTGTTGCAACAGGAATTTTAATAAAAGAAGTTCTGCTAAAAACTGCCAGGAAAATTTCAGATTTACATGGATAAATCTGACTTAAAATTTTTCATAAAATAAATTACATAGAAGGTAAAAAACTATTTTAAAAAATAAAACAAATGTGTTTCCTAGAAACAAAGAAGCAAGAGATACAGTACCAAAACATTATGCTTACCCATAGGGATTTTCCTTATCTGTTCCAAGTCAGCTAAATAACTTCTGCCTGATTTATTTTGGAGATCTCTCAGAGCTGCATCTTCTCTTTTCCATTTGGTTTTAAAAAGCAACCTGTTTTCTTTTTGACAGAAAATAGAATGGTCTGGCCTCCATCAGTCAGACCCTTACAAGAGCACATTTTGCTGTTTGTGATTTGACACTGGGATGCCACAGGTACTATGAAAGTGTTAAATTATATCTTTCCCCATCCTTCCTAAGGTTGCTGAATTAACACTTTTATGGCATATCTGGATTGGATTATATTCCTGGCTTTAAGCAGTCTATCCCATATTACAGCCTTTTAAAAAATGCTGATATGACTAGAAAAGACATTATGGGACATATTAGCAGCATACAGTAATCTTAAAATTTGTAATATGTATCTCACCACAGGCTTTTCTCAGGAATATTTGTGTATATATAAAAATACACAGATAAAAATTAGATTTTCAGTGAGTATATAAACCTAGAAAACCAAAACTGAGTAATGCTTCACTTTCACTTGTAATTTGTTGGGTTTGGAGGGGTTTGGCAGAATTTCCATTGCAGGAGTCTAGTGCTGTGCTGTGTGCTTTGAGACTTATTTTAGGAACTACTGGACTATTTTCTGACACAATACCTGACTTTAAATGCAGCAGCTATGTGTCTGTTGCCTTCTTTTGGCTGCATCCATCATACCAATTGCTATTGCTCAGCAAAGATACAATTTTAAGGAGATATTCCTGGTTTGGCTCCCAAGTCACCTTAAAACTGATGTCTTAAAACCAGATTTCTTCATAAACCTGTGTTCTGTAGACAATCAATGAAAAAAAGAAAGGAAACTTAAATATTTATTTCCTTACAGAACACCTCCATAAATTTTGGTCACTTTGCTTAGGGACAAAAGAATTTTCATGTTTTGTTTGTGAATTCTTTCACATTCATCCAATTGCACAATCTTCAAATACTGGAAGGTTGTGATGAGGCCTCAATGCAACTTTCCCTTCTCCAGGCTGAATGACCCAATTTTATGATCTTGTTCTTTTCTGAGGTAAAATCTCAAAAAAACCCCACCTCTCTGATGTTTTGGGTTCAAAAATTGGTGTGTACTAAACCATTTTAAAGGCTGCAATAGTTTTTCAGAGTACTTTCCTCCAATATACCCATCAGTGGGAGAGTTAACCATGTCTGCTGAGAAGAATCAGCCTAGCTGTGAGGTGTTTACTGTGTTTGAGGAGTTGAAGATACCAGTTCAGAATTAGGAACTCATTTTGCACTAATCTTACATGTTTCAGGCTATATATTTTTGGGCAAGACAACCGGAAGAATTTCTGGATTTGTTTTTTCTTCCCCAGATAATTCAGTTAGCCAGAAGTATCCAGAGCAATATGGGTTATTTTGGAAACTGAGGTTGGTTTAATGGCCTGTTTTAAAGCAGAGCTTGCTGCCCTGTGCCTGCTGAGCTTTGTCCTTTTGCACTGAGGAGCTGCTGGGGCTGGGCTGTGCAGCTTGTGCTGGGCTGGGAGGGGTGCCCAGAGGCTGTGCCAGTGAAGGTGCTGAGGGCAGGCTGTTAGACTGTGCTAATTGCCCAGTTTTTACTATTCCTGTGTACTGATGAGAAGGGGGAGGAGCTTTAACTTCTCATTTCCCACTAGTTTGCTTTGCAGTAGGTGGCTCTTCTTTCCTGACTCTTTAATTAATGGATGCTTTGGCCAAAAAGCCAGAGCTGTGCAGGATGTGCCTCACCCTCACTTTACTTCCAAGCCTGCTGTGATGGAGTGAGTCAAAAGAGATTATCTAAGCTGTGTGTCCATGGTAAAGGTCCTTGTAGATGAATGTGTACATTTAGGATCTCTAGGAATGGAACCCAGGGGAAGATTGAATTACATCATTAGATTAGCTGATAACAGGAATGAGTCAGGGAAAGCTGGGGTCTTGCCAGCTGGGAAGTTTACTGATTTGTTTCCAAAGCAGACTTTCTAGTTCTTTGGAAAGCTATTGAAAAATCTACTCCTGCATAGGAGGAGGTTAGGGAAGGTTGGTCCTGTCAATACATCCTAGAGCTTTTTCCTTGGATTCATTACTAAAAGTAGTAAGATTTTTAAGAACAACTGTTAGCTAATGTCAGTTAGGCCAGAGAAACTTCACAGAAATTCAGAGGACTCTTGTTTGATTAAGCAGATAGACCTGATACTTGCCCTGAGTTCTGCAAATACTACAGTCTGTTACTGATGCACTAGATACACACAAGGACTCTAAGGAATTTATGTTAATGCTCCAAGTATTGATTGAATAGTAATCTGAGTTTCTCTAATGTTGACATCAGTTTACAAAATTATCTCTGATAATGTGCTGGTTCAGAATAATAGATTTTGTGGCCTAAATCGGATCATTATGATAATCTAATCAGAGCTTCTGTGCAACACAAGTCCACAGGGGACCTGGTGGAGCTTCTGTGCTAGTTTGGCTGGCAAATTTTCCTTGCAGAGTGTATTGCCTCTTACCTTACATAAGACTGGAATGCTTCCTGAACATTTTTCTGCTCTGTGATTTTACTGGGCCCCAGCATATGACAGCGGCCCAAATAATCTGGTTAGGAGGGAGAAATCTGGAAGGTTTTTTCCTTTTAGTTTTGCACAAGCCTGTTCCTGCTTTTTCACTATGCCAGAGAGTTATTTTGACCTCCTACAGGAAGTCAAGTCAATAATTCTAGAGAAGCCTAAGACAGATAAACAATACAGATACAGTTCTTGAGACATTATCAAAGTGCTGATTGGATAAAACAAGGGCTTGGGGTTCAGACTGAGGTTCCTTATTTAAGAAACTTTGATAAGCAACTTGGAAATGATAGAAAGAACAGTCTTGATAAAGTGAGGAAACAAAAACCAAATGGGAAACATTGGGTTTTGTAATTGGGGCACTTTAGAAGAAGACATTGGGCTCTCTTAAAAGCTCTTGGTAAGAGAGAGTAAATGTAATCCATCTTGTGTGATAGTCCATAATTCCCTTGCATAAACTGTTTGCTTTTGCTTCACAGAAGCTGTCTGGGGTCATTGTGGCTTTTTCTGGCTCTCAAAGGAAAATTGCCCAGAACTGAATACAATTAGGCCTGCTTGGGAAGAACAGACAGTTCACAGACTCATGGAATGGTTTGGGTTGGCAGGGACCTATAAAGATCAGGTAGCCCGAACCTAATTCCATAGGCAGGGCCATCTTTCACAGGATCAGGTTCCTCAGAGCCCCTTCCAACCTGGCCTTGAACACTTCCAGGAATGGGGCATCCACAGCTTCTCTGGACATCCTGTTCCAATGTCTCAACACTTTCTCACTGTAAAAAATTTCTTCCCAGTGTCCGATCTAAACCTACCCTCTTTCAGTTTGAAACCATTGCCCCTTGTTTTGTCACTACTGACTTTGGCAAAAAGTCTCCCTTCCTTATAATCCCCTCTCTTTAAGTATTGAAAGGCTTCAGGAAAGTCTCCCTGGAGCTTCCTCTTCTCCAGAGTGAACAACTCTTTCAGCCTTTCTTTATAGGAGAGGTGTTTCAGCCCTCTGACCCCTCCTCTGGACCCACTTTAACAGATCTGACCCCAGATTTCAACAGACCTGAGTCCAGGTGGCATCTCACCAGAGCACAATAGAGGGGTAGAATCCCCTCCCTCAGCCTCCTGACTCTGCTTCTTGTCATGCAGCCCAGGATATGATAGTTGGATTTCTGGGCTGTCAGCACATGTTACTGGGTCATGTCCAACTTTTCACGTCACTCTCAATCCAATCACGATCTACTTGCAGGACCTTGCACTTGCCCTTGTCAAACTTCATGAGATCTGCACAGGCCCAGTCCTCAGTCCTGTCAAGGTCTTTCTGGATGGCATCAGAGCTACTAAAGGTTATGTCAGAGCACAATCTGGATAAAAAGCTGTACGGATGGTGACCTTTCATCTCAAAATAGAAGCAAACTCCAGGTCTGCTGTTCGGAAAATTTCGAGCATACCCTGATTGCTGCACTCAGGACAAAATTTTATTTGTGCTAATAAATGGTGAATGCCTACCAAAGTAAAGCAGGAAGTGATACTAAGAGGTTCTCTAGTTCCCAGACATAGCCAGTGGGCAGTTTTATTTTGTCAGTTGATTTCTCCATGGCTTTGCTCTCCCTGTTTCAGTTCTGTGCAGTTTTCCCGATTTGCCATGCAGTGGGAGTGTTATGAATTTCTGATTGATGCCACCAGACCTGTTTTTCACATTATTTCCTGAATAGCTTCTTGCAACTCTTAACTTTGAAATAGTTTCAGAGATGTAGTTTTGCAATACACACAGATTCACTTAAACTGCTCAAGGCAACACACCGTTCCTGCATTCCCAAACAGCTCCACTCAGCTCCCATTTGTCAGCAGCACTCCTCTTCCTCCAGGCTATTTTGGGTAGGAAATGTCATTCAAAACCAGGACATTCTAGCTATGTGATTATGTGAATAGCTTTAGTCACGTATCACAGCACCTCTCTATTGATTAGGCACTTGTTTCTCCAAGGTGATTAACAAACTAATTTATTCTGCTAATTGCCAAAGGGCTTGACGCCTGACCTGAAGAATGACCATAGATTTGAGACAGGACAATGCTCAGGATTTCTTCTGTGAGTGGCTTGTTAGAGATCCTGTGAGCTGTTGGCAGTCTGCACAATCAAGGGAACAGTTCTCTGCTGAAATGTCTCCAGCAATGGTGCTCTGCGTGAGGAGCAGCGGGGGCTCTTTCTCAGGGAGCAGAGGCGGAGCATTTCCTTTGGAGTGCTTACCTTGATTGATGATCCACACAATGTTCAAGGCATCCTCAGTTAACCCCAGCTCTGGATTCGACATTGCTTTCCAGCTCCTGGGTTTTATGGGCTTACCTCCATCTTAGGCACTTTCTTTTTATGTCCTATCCAGGACTGCAGGATCTTCTGCTTATATCAGATGCAGGAATCAGAAATTCTCCCGTACAAAAGTCACCATGATGACTTCTCTTGTGAGAAAGGTGTTAGGTAGGCAGAATTTCTGTGTTGTGAAAGTAATGAAACCCTTTTCCACCTGAAAAACTCTTCTACCTTATCTATTTTTACTTGGAAGAGAAGATAATTTTGGTGATTATCATCTCTATGGATTTCCTCAGGTTCAACTTTCATGAGAGAGTTTAGCAAATAAAAAAGAGTCATGAGAGACCTTTATGTGTCCTAACCCTCTAAAAACCTACACTTTGCTAGTTATCTTCCTGGATAAAACAGATTTTAGAAGGAGTCCTAAACTAGATTTTACTTGAATGAGATTTGGATGCTTTAGCCTTTTGATTCTTTGAAAAACAGCTCTATTTTGAGAATAACAAACTAATATTTACCTACTATGATTTTCCTAGAGCCTTTAGAGGTTAAATATCTTCTTGGATATAAGGACTCTGTACTCTTGGAGGACCTGCAGGAAAGATAATCTCTCACACTACCTTTGGCAGTTCAGTGTTCTTGATATTAAATAGGTATGCCCCTATTTTTGGGTATACATTCCTTCAGGGAGTACTCCAAGATAAAAAGAGGCAAGATCTCGTTCATTAGCTTGCTGTTCATATCCTACAAGTTCCAGTTTAACATTGTGAAGCTGGAGAATCTTTATGTCTGAAAAAATGAAATTTTTGTGTGGAAGGTGCCTACTGGAGCAATGATTTGGCACTGCTGGACATCACCAGAGCTTTGATATAGAATGTAGTTCTAGAGCACTTAGTAGAATGGACTTTCAGAGCATTTCCAGTTTAGTTTAACTTGCAGGTCATTAGAGTTATTCTTGTGGTAATTCTATGAGCATTTGCTCAGGTCCAGCTGATGTGTAAAATGTAGAACATGATTAGGGCTGTTGTCTAGAGGTCGGCTGAGATCTAAAAAGAGCACCAGATTCTCAATATTCCTTACTTCATGCTGCTGCATTCATGAACTCAGAAGTGCAGCTTACCAGGGGCTGAAGTCACAGAAGGTGAGTGGAAAACCAGCCTTTTGAGGAAGCTTGTCTTATTCAGTGAGAATTTTGTTACAATGAGATGAATCTGCTCAGTCACTTCTTGTATTGTTCTTAAACAGACTGCTGCATTCAGCAGCTTGCTGGAGAGCTTTTCATGTTACCTGTATTTAAAAACTGCTGGATTGAGTTACAGATCAATCTAGCCCAGCTGCAGGGTTCTGCAGGGGTTCATCTGTCTTCCTGTGCTTGTGGAAGCAAACACTGTCTTACACAAATACATCCCTGCCAGTGCCATCAAAGAGACAATTTACAGGTATAAAGGAAACCTGGAGGACAGCAGTAAATGGCAAAAAATGCCCACTAAATGTTGAAATTGTGTAATGCTAAATCCATTTTACTCATTTAGGGCTGGATCTGCCTTCATTTAGTGTAGTGAGTGTGAAAACAGGAGGAATAATGCTGTTGAGGTCAGTAAAAGTGATGTCTATTCAAGTGAGAACAGAATCAGATTATAATCAAGTGAGAAATATGTAGTATAATGAAAATCTTCTTTAAAATACCTACGCTGACACATGATGGTTTGAAGGCTCTGAAACTTTTTTTGTGGAATTTTATCATTTTAAGTGTGCATAGTTTCCAGAGAATAGAAAGATACTTTCTGTAAGCTTATACCCTGCAATCCTCTGTCAGGATCTCAAAGCCAGACTGTGGACATTCTGCCAAGAAACAAAGCTCACCAACACTGACATGAGAAAAAGAAATCTAAAGCTGAAGGGAAATATAAGGTTTTACTTAGTTCATGGCTCAGCTGCAATCCAGGATCATCCAGGCTGCCTTAGCCACTCTTGGGATGTGTCTGTTTAATGCTTCAAAAAATCTAATGGGGTAGATTTCACACTCTTCCTGGGTGATGCTACAGCATCCTTAGAAATCTTTTCCCTCTCTTATCTTCTTGTGCTATCTGTTCTGTCCACCACAGACGAACAATTTTTGCCTCTTCCTTTATAACCAGCTGTTACAAAGCTGTTGGGGTTTTCCCCTACCCTCTCAGTTAATTTTCTTTCTGCATGTTCCTCCTTGTTTTTCTCCAAACTGATCAGGATTTTGTGTCTCAAAATGGGCACAAACCCTAAATGCTAAACTTGGTAAAATCTTACAGGAAGTTTATTTAAAGCTTTTCTCTCTTTCACTGGCTGCTTCATACTATTTGCACTTCCCGAAGGGTTGTGGTTTTGTCTCATACCAAGTTTAAAAATTGTTTTAGTACAAGGTCCTTTCCCTCAGAACTTTCACCTATCTGTAAATTCCCCAGTCCTTATTTGTGTACCTCATTTTTCTCATTTAAATGCAGTTTCTCACCCTTATTGTATTATTTTTCTTATTTCTCCACCTTGAAATATGTCTGAATTTTGATACCCTCATGTTGACTAATACTATAATGTATTGGTCAGCTGTTTCCAAAATCAGACACACCCACTCCCTGCAATGATCTGGATGCACTTACAGGTGGTGCACCCACATTTGTTGACTGTGCAGCAGGTAGGGGGATGCAGTTGTGCCCTTGTCATGACAAAGGAGGTGCTGACTGCATAGTGTAGGTCTGCCTGGTCTGGTATGTTATGATCCCTTCTCCCAGCCCAGCCTTAGTGCTCCATTAATGTAAACTGCAGAGTTAAAACAGGTGATCTGCTCAGCTCCTGATACAGATGAATTTGTCACTTTGCATCAGAATTATACCCAGTTATATTTTATAAATAAAGAGATACTACAGCATTTTCCAAACATCTATTAATATCCAGGAGATACAAGTGCTAGTGATAAAAATCACTGCAGCATTACCAGTTTCTTCACAGAGAGAATGTTGCTGTCATTCTCTGGCTGTAGGCAAAGCAGAAGAAATTTATTTTTTTCTGTAATGCTTTTACCCTCCAAAGAAATCAAGGTGAAATTAAACCCATCATAGCTGTGCTGAAAAGCAAAATTTACACGAGGAGAATACGAATGCAGTTTGTGGACAGACTCTGTTTTCTGCCCCTAGGAAATACAATGAAAATACAAACCAGCTGGCTGAAATTGGTTTGTGAGTGTTTTTGTAAGGCTTTAGGCAGGTCTGACGAGTCTCATGCATGAAGTATAAGATCACACATTTGGCTTCCACCTCACACTCTCGAGTCCCTTGGCTTGTGCATCTTGCATTTGAAACACACGTGGTTTCTCCCCTGTGCTCTGACTCCAGAGGATGTGTGCTCCCCAGCTGCAGCCTGCCTGCATGGTTCTTCTCTTTCACAGGGCTGTGATGCATGGGGATGTATCCACATTTGACAGAAGAGAGACTCCACATCTGAGTATCTCTATAGATTTAATCTTGGCTTCTCCTTACACTTGATTCTGAGCATAGCAGACACTGCCAAACTGGTTTTTCAGTGGTCTGCCAGTGGGATTTTAAGTACTCTGATGCTTGTCTACAGATGGTGCAATTTTGGAATTGTTATGCAGACACTGTTCTTCTTTTCTTATTTTTTTCATAGTAGCTTAATCCTCTGTGAAAGAGGATTTAACTAGAAAACAGTTCTCTTCCTGTGAAAGAAGTTGATTGTGGTATTACCCTGTCCTCTCCATCACCTTTGTGGCTCGAGCAGGCTCTGTTTGGTTTTCCTTTTGCATTCACTGATGAGTGACTTCACACATAAGTAAAGTCAGACTATTCTTTAGTGATCTTTGCAGTTTTCGCCACCCCCAAGTTAATTGGCCTGCACATCCCAGTTTCACAAAAGAGTTAATGGTTGAAAATCAAAGGCATTTGTGCTCTCAAGTCAGATATGGAACTGAGGCCAGGTATCCTAGGTACCTTGAGGCTTTGCACTCATTTAAAATGTATATTTGTTCATATTCTTAAGTGTTTTCAATGCCTTTATTTATGGCATTTATATATATACTAGAGAAGTGATTATACATGCAATTAAGAAACCATACTTGGTTTATTTTGACTTTTGGCATACTTGAAAATTATTTAATACACATAGAAATGTTTCACAGAGAGTACAGGATAGATTCAATTTGGATTAGACCTCATGCATACCCCTTGTTTAGTAGCTGTGGCGTTCCTTTTGCTGTGTCTTAAGGCTTTAAATCTCCCCTTACTTAGGTAAATTCTCCCCAAGAAGGTGTCAGAACATGTGGTTATTGAGGGCCACTCAGTCTCAGCCCTGCCTCATCCTTCTCTGGCTGTGCTGCCTCAGTAGCCACATGAAACAGCCTTTAAGGGCTTTTTCTTTAGAGTATTTTTATGTGAGATCAGTTGCAGCCCACTTAGGAGACTGACAAACACAGGGCAGGATTAATTCACGACTGATTCCTGACAGAATGTAGGCATGTGAGGGCTGGACATGTTGCATCTTAGCTGGTCATCCCACTTTCCTACTGAAATTTGTGGAGATCCAGTGAATGCTCTTGCACAGAGCTCATCTCTGTGAAATAGGAGCTGAAATAGATCAAATGACTCCTGACCTACAGTGGTTATAACTTATAAAGGAAGCTTATGTAATGAGCTTAGCTATAAATATTTAAATTGTAGGAGGTTAAAGGTGTGAAATAAAGCTCAGCTGGTACAGTGAGGGTACAGCATGACCAACAGCTCCAATGATTAGGAACCAGGGAGTTAACTGTGGACTCCTGCTTTGCTTCTAAGGAAAGTCAGACACAGTGTTGTCTTGAGATCCTTTCCTGTCCCTGTTGGGTTTTAGCCATGTGACCTTGCAGACATAACTGAGGATGCAGGTTGAAAATGGGCAATGCATGGGAGATAATGTCTGTATTCATCTAAATATCACACAGGAGAGGTTTCACAGTGCAGGAGCAAATCCACAGAAGTGAATGCACGTCCAGGTAGCACACTTCATGTGGCCTCTCTGTCCTGTTTCCACAGCAGAGGACAATCTAGAAGGGGAAAATTTATTCTACTGTGTTGAAATGCAGGAATTTTTTTGTGCCTGCTGAATGGTTTACTGCATGCTGTTAGTGAAGTTATATGAAGAAGGAAGACTTACCGTGTTGCTGTCTGGAAACTCTGGGGCTGGTGCTCAGTATTGATTTAGCCATTGTCCACAGGAGCACTAAGAATTATGCCTGCTGTGGTTGTTATGCTTTCATCGTAAAGCCTTTATTGAGCAGCCTTGGCCAGTAATACTAATGGATGGAACACTATCAAGCTCTCTGCTCCTGGAGGTCAAATGAAGTCTCAGAATTTAGTAGTTGCTTGGTGTTTCATTTCTTAGTGATTCTGCTCACAGTTTTCCTGGAGCAAGTTGTAACAACTAAGTCGTGTGAAAACTCTGGGTTTTCGAACATCAAAGACTGCGACGTGAGGAACCTGAACTGACAGATACCAGAGGCTTTAGCAGCTCTCACATACACTTTTCTCCTAATTCTCAGAAGAGATCTCTATTCCAGCCCTGGATACAACTGACACAGGGACTTGAGAAGTGTTTCTGGTACCAGCACTGTGTTATCAGCTATTCTATTGTAAATAGTGTTTTTCATCAAAGTTTTTGGAGTGTGGGAAAGCTGCTTGTGAGTGGTTGTAAACTGCAGAACTAATGGACCAGATAATTGCATAACTGTGTCATCTGGCATTATTAACAAGTGTTTTTAAGAGCTTAAATTTTCCTGTGAATCTAATGAAAGCTCTAGGTCAGCAGACACCACATTAGTATAGCTGCCCTTGATTCCATTGGAATCAGATATCAGCAGAGCTAGATACCTAATTCCTCTTGTGAACTTCATTGATTTATTTGCACACAGCAGTTTTCTTGCTTTGAATGTTTTGTTCTCTGCTTTGTCAAAAGTAAGGAAGAACCATTGATAAAGGATGCCCAGAAAGAAGGGCTGCTTTTAGTTGAAAGTGGGTAGATGCAGAGGAATGTAGATGGTATTTCTGGTGGTGGAAGGGTCCATGGACTTGTGGTTAGCTCCTAAGAAAGGTATTGGATCTTAAGAGTTGTTGATCCTGAGGGAAGCTAGTAGGCTTTAAATGTAAGTGAAAATCTGAGATAGGAACACCTTAAAAAATAGAGATTCTTAATGCACTATTTTCTGTTTTAATCTTCTAAAGAGATTTTCCTATTCCACATAAATTTTTTTCTTATATAACAAAAAGAGTCTGCCTGTTGCAGAGAAGAAGCTTGGAATATGGGGCTATATCATTAATTTTTTAAGGACATATACCCAGAAGGTCAGAATGTCAGCATTTCAGTGTGTTTGTTTAAATGGCCACGGGTGAATCAAGGTCCTTCATGGCTCTGGTGAACACTCTGAGTTTATCTGCACATGTGAGCTTGTGTGTGCTCTCTGGTACACTCATAAATAGCTCTGGAATTATAGCATTGGCACCCACCTCTCAATGAAATAGCCACGAGGTTTTCCCTCACTGCAGACAGCCTGATTGCAGGCTCTGCTCTGCTCTGCTCTGCTCAGCTCTGTGGGTTTCTTCACTCTTGCCTTGCTTCATGTGGAGGCATTTCCCAAGAACAAGCAGCTGTTGTTGATAACATCACTTTTTGGTGGTGTAAGCTGAGACCTCTGGAATCAATACAAACAGAAATCAGTTTTTAAAAGATGCTAAATAAGAATACTGAGGGGGAAAAAGAAGTGCTTGGTTTTATTCTACAAAAACCTCATGTATTAGACATGTCCAGGGTTTAAGTTCTTGGGGATTTTATTTTCTCAAGATCAACTTATTAAAATGTATTTAATCATCATATGTGAAGAATCATTGTGATTGAGAGCCCTCTAAAAGGCTAGCAAAGGGCAGTCTAACATGATGCTTGTAAATCATAAATTTAATATAAATGTGTATCTAGGAGCAGAGAGATCTGAGACAGGGAGGTAAAAAAAAAACATATTAATGGCCTTATGTTAAGTCTAGCAAATTAAAATTGTCAAATGAAATTATTCTTTGACCTTTTATCATCCTTGGACCATGCTCAAGTGTTTTAGTGAACAACTTAATGGCAAGAGTTCTTCTGCCTTCACTGAGGGTTTCATCCTGCCTGTGTTTGAGATATGCCACAGAAGCCTAACAAAGGCATTTGTCTATTCTTGGAAGTCGATGATGAACCTTGTAGTCATTCCCATACTTCTTTCAGTGGAGAAGATCATGCACACAAAGAGAAATAAATCTCCTTTATGTTTTCATAGTCTTACGGCTTCATACTTCAGGAGATGAGGTGACCTACTTAGGGATAAAAAAAAAAGATGGTAAAAGAGAAGTAAAGGACAAAGGAGCAATAACTTAGTGTGGATTCATGAAGAACAGCAGAACAGCAGAACAAGCTGATCATTTTTGTTTCTGGAGATGTGATTCCACCTGCTTTCTGCTTGGAGCTACCCACGGCTTGGCTTGTGCAGATCTTGTGGAAAGTGAACATATTAAAGATGTCAAACTTGTAATTAGCAGGCAGAGTGACAGACTGGACAGAGGAGAGGAGCCTGGAAAGAGACAGTTTTACTCCTAGCTCTGTGACTGGTTTTGAGGTGTTTATATTAGTTTTCTCTGTTTCTTTTCTCACCTCCCACCTCTCTTGCTTCTGAAGACTGTAAGCTCTTCAGAGCCAGAATTGGCCTCCACCGTGTATTTATAAGTTGCTTGGCACACTGAGACTCAGATCCCAGCTGTGGTTCCTGTGTGCTGCTGGATAATAAATAATAAAACTCTATTTTCTTTCACTGATTCTGACTCTGCATCTTTTGATACTTCCTTAGTTGTGCTCAGTTATTTCACAAGGTCGCTGAGACATTTCAGAGAGTGCACACAATCCTCACCTACCTGTTACCTACAGATGTCAGAACAGAACCCCAGTGGCTGCAGCTGAGCTTGGGGTGGAGCACTACCAGAAATAAAGTAGAAGTGGTCTCAGATGGCCTTTCAGCAGAGACAGGTGCAGTAGTGGTGAAGGCTTTCCTGTAGGTGTCTTGCAGTTTGTTGTGTACCCTGAACTGACAGGTGAAGCAGGGTTTTGGCCAAATGCAGCATCTTTCTGCTGCTGCCACAGTCCTCACATCAGAGCACATCCTGGTATTCACAAATATCCCAGAGGATGTGCCATATCTGTACGAGAACAGTCTCACAAAAGCTCTGAATCTTTGCAGTTTCACTTCTCCTTTTTTTTTGTGCCAGCTGTGTTTCAGTATAAACAATGCAGTTGCTTCTCTCCCTGGAAGTCCTTAAGAATGAGCTGCAGCTCCTAGAGGGGCTGTTCAGAGGCTGTCTCACATCCAGGGGCTATTCAGACTTGACAAAGGAAACTCCCTGGCTTCATTCAGGGGATGTTTTGGGGGATTCACTAGATCCACAGACTTTTTGGTCTTCAAAATGGACAACTTCAGAGATTCATTCCCAGGAGTCAGTGCAGATATCTTAGAAAGGATGTTTGGTCTCTACAGCCAGAGGAGAGGGACATACCCTCCCAGAGTGGGATTTCAGAGCTTTTAAGGATGCTTAATTTCATTGTCTGAAGGCCCCAGTTGCAGATGGTAATACTTTCCTAATGCTTTCTCATTTGCTTCTTTCCCAAAGAAGTTGAGGCACCCAGAGTCATGTTTGGTGTGTTTCTGTCCGATTTTGCCTATTTCAGCAATTTTATAAACAGATCTGGAAAAATGGTGTGAGGGTAGATGTCTATATTGCTACAATTTTCTTTAAAAATAAGTATTTTGGTAAGAAAATACACAATTCACAGACTTTTAAAAGGAAACTGCTATGTTACTTTTTGTCTTATCAAGTACTAGAGGCTTTCTAAAAGAAGAGCTGTTATAAAATGCACACCTGCAGGACAAATTCTAGCTGGAGATGATACCTCATTAGACACTAAAGGATTTAACCATTACTTTTGTCTAGTTGGAAAAGTTTGCTTCACTAGTTCTGCTCCACAAAAATATGTATTTGTTTGGAGTTTTTTTATGTCCTGTTTTTATGGTCTGCTTTTAGGCCAGGTTTTTTGGATTTTTTGGGTTTTTTTGTGTGTGACTGGCAAATCCCAGTACTGCCATCTGTGAGCAGCAGTGCAAAATACCATCTGCTGTGAATGGCTCTCATTGCTCTGTACCCATCAGAACCCCACCAAAGTTGTGTGTTAAGATGCAGTGGAGGGCTTCAGGAGACAGAAATGCAACTGGAGCAATGTTTTGTGCCATACGTGATCCCACTGATGCCAGAAGGATTATCTGAAGTTTAAATTAGCATATAACCTGACCTCAGCTGTTTAACATTAAGCAGTGGGGACAAATCTATTTCCATTAATCATGGCCATGGAGGATGTAAAATGCCTGCATTAAGTCACTGTGATAATTTAAGAAAGCAAAGATTGCTGCTGTGCTTTGAGACTGTAAGAAATAGGAAGGAAATCTGTAGTAGGGAAATTGCAAAAGTGAGTGGTATCAAAAATTGCTTTTGTGCAACATGTTTTGTGCTGCATTAGTTTTTTACATTGCTTTTCTAAATGGAAACCAGTGTTATTCCAGCTTGAAAAGAACCATGCCCACTTGTATTAAGTTTCTGGCCTACATTGCAGAGCCCTCTGGAAATTATGTGAATAGACCACTGAATTTAAGGATCCTTCTGCCCTTTTGACATATATAGAAGGTTATTGCATTTCCTGTACATACTTGCTGTTCAAATAGTGGAAAGAAATTTGGTTATTGCAGGTGGTCAGTTCATTCAGACTCATAGCATTTCTCAGCTTGTAATGTGGGAGCCTAGGCAGGGAATATAAGCAATGTAATAGTATTTTGATCTTCTCCCTTTCATGGGTCATCAACAGAAGCAGGTTTTGGAAAGATTAAAATGTATTTTGTGGTTGCAATATGCCATATATTTTACTGCATTGTGGTACACTTGTGAAATGACTGGTGGTGCTTTGAAATGTCTGTGGTACTCCTTTCTGCCAGAGTCATGAAAGATGTGTATAGACAAGGGCACCATAGGTAAAATTCAGAGTGCAGGAGGAGAGTGAAATATTGCCCAATTGTATAAATAGAAAAGCTTCCTAAAAGATCAAAATACTGCTCATTTAGACAGCATGCTGTGGCTGTACTTTCTTTACAAATAAACAAGAAACCTGGTTCTTTAGACATAAATAATCCCAGGGATGAACATAATATCTCATAAA
The DNA here is from genome assembly GCA_013398075.1 of Notiomystis cincta. Taxonomy (NCBI): domain Eukaryota; kingdom Metazoa; phylum Chordata; class Aves; order Passeriformes; family Notiomystidae; genus Notiomystis; species Notiomystis cincta. The sequence goes on along the minus strand of VZRX01023087.1, from coordinate 13,422 downwards.
AGTTCTACTCCCCTAGCCAGTACCTCTCTGGGTTTAATTTGCTGCTCTTGGGAGAATTCAGTTCTTTCAGTACAAGCCTAACATCTGGAGCCTGTGAAAAGATTCTTAGTGCACCTTGGATCGGGCCTGAGTTCCAGCTTTAGACTGCTGAGAGTTTGGAAGCCCTGTGTGTCTCCAGTCTGGACTAAGGCTCCAAAATTTGCTGTGCCAGTGCCTTGTGTCTGTCTGTCTGTGTGCCCCAGCAAATGTCTGTAAAGCACTGAGGTGTTTGGGAACATTTTCAAAGTGAATCTGGAGTGCTGGAACTCAGCTCCTCTCTCCAGTTGAGTCTCATGGAAGTACCTGAACTTCATCTACAGCAATATGGAGGTCTTGAGGGTAGGATGAGGAGGCAGGGATTATCTGTGCCTTAGACAGAAGGAATTGCATCTGATCTCCTCTGTGCAATGCCTTTTGTCCTTCCTTTTCAGCTGCCTGGTCCATGCCTGGTCAATTAGGAACAGATTATTGTCACACTGTCACAGGCCAGCTGTGGAGATGCACATTTCCATGAGCATTTCCAGATGCAAAAATCCTCCTTCCAAGGAACACATTTTGCTTGGCATGGCCAGCCCAGGATCTCCACGGGTCATTCTGAGGTCATGGATGGTGCACAAGGTGATCTCTTGTCCAGCACAAGGCTCAAGCTTGCATCGTCAAGCTGAGATCAGAAAGGTGCCTGACCTGTGTGCCCATTAAGAGCTAAGGCAATTAGAAGAATGTTCTCCAGACCTCTGGAATGAGTTTCTGTTCAAAGGACTGAAATAACCCATATTTAAAGAATTGGAGTACACTGCAAAAGGCAGAGTGGACTTCTTCTGCCAGCACTGAAGCAAGAGACATCTCAAAAGTGGTTTGCTGCCTGGGTTTCTGTGAAACTGATGACTTTAAAGCTGTTGAAATTCTATTGAATACTTAATAATATTAGGACACTGAGATCCATGGAGAGGCAGATTTGTGAATGCTTTTAAATATAAATAAACAAACATGTCACAGCACATGAAGCATTTCCATTCTGTTTTTATTAAACTACACTTTCCTCCAGAACTGTCTTTCCTCAGTGCTGTATATAGTAAACATCTCTGTGATTTAGCCTGATGATTTTAAGAAATGGATGTGATTCTTTAGACACTTCCTCAGCCCACCAGTAATCCCAGAAACAGGAAAGTGTCAGAAACATTGCTTCTATACTCCTGCCTTCCCACGGGGTGCTGCCCTGCACTGCAGAGCCCTCTGGCCATCCTGTTTGCACAGTCTGGAAGCAAGAACTTATGCTTCTGTTTGTATGAGGAAGTGGGAGAGAAGTGTTGCCTGCTGGCAGCTACAAAACCTGCTCATCTGCTGCCTAAAGAAGCAGAGTCCCCAGGAGAAGGAAGGGGACCTTTACTGATACAGGGTAAATGAGAATTTCTGTGTGTAAGGGGCAAGTACAAGTGTCTTCCTGTGCTGTGCCCTGAAGCTTGGCAGAGTTCTGGAAGGGATACACAAGTGGCAGACTCTGATGGGCTGTATTTTTTTTTACATACAGCACCATCAATGTGTGATGAGAATCAGGCAACCACATACTCAAAACACCTGAAAAGCCCAACCTTGAAATGCAGTGGTTTTGAAATGGATGTTCTGGTGTAGACTATCACCCTGTAAGAGCAGAGATTTAGTGGTGGCTTGTCCCAGTACAGTGGGTGACTTTCCCTCTCTGTACTTCAGCTCAGAGGGAGCACAGACTTAGGAACTGACAGTCTGGCAGGGTGTCTGGCCAGGGCTGTGTTTAGGAGAGGAGTATGTTCATGCCATGAAGAAGTACAACTGTTAACGAGGCTTAGGAAGCAAAAATGTGCTGTGGTGATAAGCCTGGGGAGAACTGCATTGTCCTAGGAAGACAATTATGGGGAAAATCCCCCTGGAGCAAGAAAAAAAAAATCTTCTAGAGAGAAATGTGGCAGGGCATTACCTGGGGTAGCACAAAAGGCAGGATGAGTTAGTTACAGCTGCTTTTTCTAGAGGTCCTGAATTAAAACACAGGGTTATTAATTCTGCTTTGTATGTTTCTCACTGTCCCCGAGGAGCAAACAAAGTTTTGAAGTGTTGAGAAGTAGTGAAGCTTTTTTAACAGGAAAGAGAATGATAGAACTGGAGGAAGCAAGGAGTGAAGGAAGGATTATAACTCTTCACAGGCTAAAGGTGAGGATGGTGGTTTGTGAGGTGACCATACTATAAAGCTGTAGCCCTGATCTTGCAAAGATTTCCATGCAGACTGAAAAACATTCCTTACAGAAATTGGCCACATGCTCACATTATTAGGATGTCCCATTTCCAAGGATAAGCATTTTCAATTTCAGGTGCAATTCTGCCTCACTGAACTCAGTGGGGAACTTAGCAGGTGTTTTGTTGATGCAGGATGGATGTTTGAGTAAATAATATAATGCATGGACACTCATGTTTTCCTGCAAAAACTGAGTAGCAGATTGGAATTCTAGAGTGTGTTCTAGCTTCTTGCTTTCCCTCCCCTCCAGCTGTTAATTATTTTTTCTGGTTTAGATCTTAAGGGAGGAATTATTTATCTTTTTCTATTTGTGTTTCAGTGAAACATTAACAATCTCTTATTAACTGCCTGTGCTAATTATCTCAACAGCAGCAGTATTCCTGCTCATCAGTGAAGCCATGAAGGAAGAATGTGGAGCAGGAATAATGAAATCACTTTGGTTTCCCCTTTCTCTTTATGCTGCACACAAATAGAGTAAAAGGATGGAAGATCTTGACCCTGCTATGCACAAAATGCAGTGCTCAAGATCTTGTAGGAGGGCAGATGTTTTGAAATGCTTCTGTGGAGAAGTTTGGGGGGGTTTAGACCATGCTATAATTCAATATTTGCACAGCTTTCTGTCTCTCCTGTGAGCAATGACACAAAACAACCACATGCTCCTTTGAATGAAATATTTCAGCCTAAAGACTTCAGTGTTTTAAAAACATTTGTGTGTAGGAAACCAAAGTTGTTTAATGTGTCAGTGTTCCTCATCTGTAATGAGTGCTTACAGGAGTCTGCTGTTATACCAGTTATTCACAGGAGGAAAATTAGAAATGTTACCCAGCATGTTACTGGTGTAATTAAACTGAATAAAATATAAAGTAGGAGTATTTATTGTGCAATAAATAATAACATTATTTATTGAAAAAGCTAAGGGCTCCTAGCACTTATCTACCAGAAAAGATTTTGCAATGGCAGACTTAATAAATATGCCTTTTCCACAGTGCTATTTGCCACAAAACATAAATCCTTTTTGTTAAATAAGATGACTGAAAGAAAGCAGTTATGGAAATACATGACTGATGAAGAGAAGGTGATATGAGTTATTCTAATATGAAAGGCTGTCTCCCATCTTTAATGCTGACCTTTTCCCAGTGAAATACATTTACAGTGTTATGTGCTACTTCTTAATAATTCCAACTATTCTGGTGTTGGAGTTCATAACTTTCAGTTTGAATATGTCTTTTAAAGTAACAATGACCATTTTCTGGGAGACAAGGGAGTCTGATCATTTTTCATATGCAGACATAACTAGGACAAATGTCTGTCCTTGGGATCCAGGTGCTTTCCTACCATTAATCTTCACAGCCCCCTCTGGGGTAGAGGGAGGTTGTTATGCACACATTTTATTCCAGGGGAAGTGAAACAATCAGAGAAGCTTGCCCAAAATTTAATCCTGGTCTGATTGAAGTTAATAGGAGGTAAATGCTTTGGTAAAATTTGTTGGAGGCACAATTTCCCATGTAGTAAAGATGTATTTCAATAATCATGAGTTCCTGTCTGTGCATCCAGCAGCCAAATCCCTTGGTTCTGGCCTGTTTGCTGACCCTTCTTATATGTGTAAACCAAGTTGGAGCTCTCACCTGTGTGATATGGACTTATATTTTAAATGAGGCCAAGATAGTTCTCTATCTTCTTTTCCTATTTCTGTCTTTCACAAAAGTCCTCACAGCAGTCCTTTAACTTGAAAAATATTATACATATCTTTTATTTTCCTCATTGGAAATATTTGTCTGGTGTTTGTGACCTTGGCAAAGGGAAGCAGATAGGTCTTGGACTGCTGTTAATCATGTGTAAAGGCATTTGTAAAGGTATTTAAAAGGATACCATTCTCAATGGAATAATCAGGGCACTGTCTGCAAAGTAATGAAAATTTAAAAATAACTGCTTGAACAATGCAATGTAGAAATGAATAGGCTGTAGGAAAACCCAGTTAGTGTCAAGATTGTCTGCCTATTTCTGACACACTTTTTAAAAAGAGAGGGAATATTGACATATTGGCTCTAACTTCAGATGTATTAATAAAACAATGTCTTGCTACATAGGCTCAAAGATTACTCCTGCCTCTGTAAAGTGCCTATAGCAGATTTTGCTCTCTTTTTCTGTTGCTGAGTATTGCAATCCAGGGGCCAAATGGCTCTAGGCTATTAGAGTGCTAAGGGCAGAGAAGAAGCACAGTTTGCAGAATGAATTTCTGGCTCTTCACACCTTCACACAGTCACCCCCATCTCATTGCTTTCCCTTTCTCATCTTTAGCTGGGAAGGAGAGGCTCAAGCACGTGTTGGGCAGTGCATACACACTGCAGAAAGGGGTTAATCGGGGTGAAATCAATCTTCTTCCAAAACTGGACCAGTTCCTTACTTCTGAGAGCACAGCCCTGGGCAAGGCACGTTGTGGACCACAGCTGGCACCCACAGCAGCAGCAGCTGTTGTTGAGCAGTGCCCTGGGGAGAGGACCTGGAAGGAGGGTGGGACCCTTTCCCTCTCACTGCAAAGGGCTCTTGATAGTCCTTACCTGTTTACAGGTCCTGCTCAGCCCTGCACCAGGGCACTCCTGTAGCTGATTGCAGAGCTTTGACTCCAAGGCAAGGTCCAGTAATCATCATCTTTTTCAGTAGCTGCAGAAAGCCTTAGAACATAAATGTTCTAGTGGGCACCCAGCAAGGAGGTCAGAGCTGAGTGAGAAAAACAAAGGCTTCAAAAACTTTGCTGCTCTGAGCTGGGATGGGTAATAAGTCTTGGAATTGTCTGCTCTGTGCCAAGCCAAGGAGTAAAACTAGTTTGGTTCAACTTATATGATTTATTTTAATTTTTTTTCCCCATTCTCCATCCAAATTTCAAAATCACCTTCTTTTGGGACATAAATTGGTGTTCTATTCAGGCTGCAAGTGGCTGATGTATATCTTCTAACCTTAAGCAATAAATCCCCCTCCACCAAAGTCTTTGAACAGGGAGTTTTCTTTTAAACTAGCTCTTTTAACACCAGCAGTTTTAGCTTGGATGGGTCAGCGTTTTCCAAGAGTATCAGGAAATAGTTCCTGACCAGCTCTCCTGAGTATCTGATAAAACTCAGATTAAAAAACTGGCATTGGACAAACTTTACAATTCAGAGCTCATTTCAGTCACAATGCTTTCACATATAGAATGATTTCATACATTTCAAAAGTAAAATAATTACTATTATTTATCTCTCTTTTTTTCATGGTTTTTATTTCTTCACAAAAAAATAACTTCCTTTTATTATAAAAAGGAGGTTCTACATAACACAAAGGAGAATCCTAGATTATGTTTGACACAGCTCTTCATTTAGGTTGCTGTGGCTTTTTCGAAACATTTTCTATTGTATATTGGTATTGCTTTGTGTTTTACTGACTATTCAATATATTTCCCACAGAGACCAGTCCTGTGTGTTTCCTGTAGTGAAGACTATTCAAAGAGGCTATAATCCCATAATAGTTTATAGCAAAATCGATCTGATATGCCTTGAAAAATATTCGCTTGTATTACAGTCAAAGGAAATGTGTGTGTGCAGAGCTGAGAATTTATACTTGTAATGAATTTCTTGAAGTTGGAAATGCATGTGCTTGGGTAATTGAAGGCTCTCTTATGCTTGACTTAATTTTTCCTTTTTCCAGCTCTTTTCAAGGAGAATCCCGTTTTATCACCGCAGTTAGTTAGGAAGGTTTTTAGGATTTTAAGCCTCTGTTTCAGAAGAAGCTCTCCTGTTCAGCAGTATTTTGTGCTAATTTAGCTCCAAATGTTCTGAGTGCCTCCATGGAAGTAATTAGGTGAATTATTGCCTCGTAGCTCTGTGTACAGTACCTGCCTGGCAGCACATCTTTGACTTAATATTTAAGAACTACTGCAGCACCCTCAAGTGGTGATGCTGATCTGTATTTACTGTTGGTTTTTTCCCAAACGTTTATTTCTAGGCTTATGGATAATTTCAGTGTTCTGGGCTGGCCTGCTCAGGTATTGTCAGTCCCTGCAGTCCTTACTCAGGTAAAGTGCCCACTAAATACAATTAATCCTGCAACAGAATCAGGGAAGTTTTCCTTGAATTGTCAAATGATTTTATGGAGGGCATAAAGCCTTCTCTGTGCCTGCAGTAACTCTGGCTTTTGGCTAAAATAAATAACCTGAGAACCCCACAGAAAGAGGCACCAGCACACTGGGGTTTTCCTGCAGACTGCATTTGCAAACAGGGAACAACTGTGCCATAAGAAACACAATTCCTTGAGCACACACTGACCCCAGTGACATCTACAGCAACAACTTAGGAAGAATGAATGCTATTTCTTAAGGAATTTTTACTGTCTTTGTGGTGTAGTTCTTTTTCCATTAGCTGCCTATTTTAAACAAGCACCTGGGCACCAGATCAGATGATCAGCCCTGGTTTGGGGCCTTGCTGCTTCCAAAATTAGCGAGTGGCACCTCTCCTGATGTTTCATGTCCTTCTGATTCTGCTGAGCCTTCCCAGTAATGAGAGTAATTATCCTGTAAAACAAAAGGCCATAAAATAAAGTCTGTGCACCCTCCTGCCCCCAGCACAGACCTACAAGAGCAAATCACTCAGCTCCACTGGTGTCATCCCCAAAACACTGACGAGAACTTTCAGCTCAGAAATTTACTGTAAGTCCTAATGGGTGTTGTCTCTGCTTCAAGGGCCTTAAGTGAAAACAGATATCAAAGTGCTTACTCTCTTGTCACTTAAAACAATGTGTGCTGGACAGAGTGCACAGAGAGGGGGGAGTGGGAGTGCTCCCTCACTCCAGAGCTGCTTTGTGCCCTGTGTGCTAATGCTGTGGGTTAGCAGAATGGCACAGCTTCTTGTTTACCACTGAGACTTCTACCAGGTCTGGCATATTTTCTGTATCTAACTCAGAGAACAGGCTTGACAAACACTATAAAAAAACCAGTTTTATTTCTGGAGGGTAGAAGGTGATCCAGACTCTTATTTTTAAAATTGTATTGATCCAAATGAATTTTCGTCAGATTATTATTAATAATTAATTTTATTTTTTTTTTCTTTTGCACTCTCTCAGCTCCTTGACATAGAAAATAGAAATCAGTAGAATTTTAAGCTTTGTCCTCTTGTCTTTTTTTTTTACCTCTCTTTTAAAAAAAGACTCATTTCAAGTGTGCCATCTAGGTTGTCATCTGTATAAGAGACTGCATTGTGTTCAGAAGAGAAGCATGTCAGTAGAGGGCAGGGTCCAACAGTAGTGAGTTTCCAAAAGGATCTGATAAAGAAATGACAACTATTTTCTAATATGAACTATATAATAGACAAAAACTGTGTGTGTGAAGGATCATATTTAATTTAATGTCTGTGCTCTGATCTTAAAGGCCTGCTGGTGCCTTAGAAATCACTGTGTGATCTTTTATATTTTATTTTTTTTCTATAGAAAAGCACTACTGGTAGGAAAAAAGAGAGAGAGATTACTTTGTAAACTTGCCTTAGGCTGCTCCTAAAATAAGCAGAAAGGTGCAGCCAGGCCTCTCCCACCATGGCTGCTGTACTAAGCTGGGATATGCTGGCAGCCCACACTGCAGCTGACCCACAAACCTATTTTATGACATTTTGGGGCACATGTGGGGCTTGCAAGGTGACAGGGCAGGCAGCTTCTGCTGCCTCTTAAACTAGGTGGCCTGGCTAGAGGATTGTCTGTGATGGAGAGGGGAGAATCCCAGCCAAGGTTCAGTCATGAGAGCAGGGAGCCCTCAGCCCTGGATCACGAGCTCAGTGCACAGGTGCAGCACAGACAAAGCAGTGCTCTCCTCTACAGCTCCCTGGAAAAAGCAGGCAAAGATGACATTTCTAAATTTCCTATTTCTAAATAGGCCTCTGTGAGTGTTCTGAAAGTGACACTATTTCAGGCTTAGGAGACTGGGAAATTCCAAAGATTCAGGTATTTTCTTTCCTTTTCCACAGGATCATGTAATCATAGTATTGCTAAAGGTCATTGGTACTGACTGCTAACCCACCACTTAACCATGTCCCAAGTGCCACACCTACACATCTATTAAATACCTTCAGGGAGTGATTCCACCACTGCTCTGGACCACCTGGTGCAGTGCTGGACATCCTTTTCCAAGAAGAAATTGTTTGCAATATCCAGTCTAAATCTCCCCTTCTCAACTTGAGGCTCTTTTCAGTCATCCTGCTGCTTGGAAAAGAGATCAATCTCCACCTGGCTACAGCCTCCTCCCAGGGAGTTGTAAAAATCAGTAAAGTCTTCCCTGAGCCTCCTTTCCTCCAGGCTGAGCACCCTCAGCTCCCTCAAATACTCCTTATAACACCTGAGACCTGACACAAGCCAGTTTCCAGCACTTACTTGCAAATTCTTTAATGCAAAGAAACCTCTGTGCGTTTCAAGATGAGGCGGATGTTTTTGTAGGAAAATCCCAGGTAATTTAAATTCCTGCATGTCTTATTCTAGCCAAAACACAGTTTTGCCCCATTTGAAGGTGACTGTCCTACTTTCTGTTTGTGTCATCTCTGTTATCCAGCAAATGTTTCCACCTCTGACAAGCTGCTGCCTGCATTTGCCATAATGGGTGGTAAATGTCGGTACCACGTGTGCTTCATGTTCAAGGACCCGTATGTGTCTGGGTGACACAACTGGGCCAGGCTAATTGCTTTTGAGGCAGTCATCCACTTCCAAAAATACCAAACAACACCAACAGGAGGATATACACCTTTGAATGGGGGTACTCTTTTCTCAGTAAAGGAAATTTTCATGAAAGTTATCATCCCCACAATCAGTAGCGAATTCTGGTTTTGCCAAGTTACTGGATAGGCAAAGGAATATTTAAATTGGTGAATAATGGCTAGAATAAACAATTCCCACAGAAAAATGGTAACATTCACTCAGCCTCACAAAGCTGAAGGAGGTTACAGTGTGGTAGTTTATATGAAATCACTGAAGATGTAGTGTTGAGAAATAATTTAGTGATTTAAAAACCTTCCATTCCAACATAAATGGTGATGCTGGTTCCATCTGCCCACTGCTGGTAATGCTCCTGGGTGGGGTGGGTGGCATCAGCCAGTGTGGCAGGTGATGTTTCATCAGAAGTTACTTTCTTAAGTGATGGTGGCCTTCTTTTCTCCACAATTGCATTCAGTGTTGGTGTTTCACAAAATGCAGCTCTGGTTCTGCTGCTGAGGTTGTGTTGCAGAAACTGTGATGGACTCAGCAGATGGTTTTGGGACCCTGTTGTGACTTTTTTAGATGTTTAGTTCCTGTTTATCTGCTTTTGTGGAGAGGAACAGGGGGATCTCAATGTTGCTGTGAGCTTGTATAACTTGGAGGGAATTAGATTTCTTTTCTTTGGAAAAACCTTTTTCAGAGGTTTGAAATTATCAGTTGTAGTCAGAATTTCCCAGAATTGCCTTTGTCAAACTCTTATTCAGGTCATGATGAAGCAGCTTTTATTTTTTTCACTTAGCAGAGTCCTGAATTGCTTTTATCTGTGTGGTGAAATTATTGAACATCTCTAAAGTTAGTTATCATACTTTCTTCAGTTCCCTTGACATGCTTTTATGATTCCTTGGCATATGAAAATAAATAACATACAGATCTATCTCTAAGTGAGGAGTGATTAGATGTGTGTCTGGCTTGTTTCACAAAGCATTGGGTTTGTTTGTGTTTTAAAGATATTAATTAACAAGCCAATAAGATCTCTGTCACCTTAACAAGCAACTAGAAATAAAATGCCCCTAAATTTAAGTACATGCAGAGAATACATCAAGATTCATGCAAATATCCCCTGGAATTTTCCAAAGCAGCAGCTTATATTGATTATACCATCACTGATCTGATTTTGATAATTCCAGGGTGTATTCCAGTACCTCACATTGCTGAATACCCTTGCAGAGTTTAGTGCCTCTGGCATACATTGCAAGAGTGCAGTAAAATTAAAAAGAAGCACATATGCTGGTGAGTTTAATCCACATACATCCTAAGAAGTATTTAAAATGAAAGCCACTCATTGGTTGGCTTGTTTATTGACCCTAAACATCTTTGGTCATAAACCTGTGTTAAATTGGTAAAGATATAATTTATTAATCTCCTACTGTCCTTGTGTCTCCCACCTTTTAAAAAATGAATGTACTGTTTGACAGCCATTTATAATTCTGTATATTTGTTATTACATAATGGCAGTTGATCAGAAACATTTACAAACCTTTAAAATAACTTCCATGAGCCTCAGCCATTTTAGACTTTATGTTACTGAGACAGGTGAATTGGACAAATGGTGTAATTTGTACTTAGAAAACTATGAGCAAGCCTGTAAGCTTTTTTTCCTTAATCAATTTATGAAGGCAAGTAGGCAGGGAAGAACATGCACCAGCACTGAGAGTGAAGAAGCACAAACATCTAAAAATTTAAATTAGTCCCAAATCTAAAAAGGGATTATTTGCTTTTAGGTGATTTTGGGGGGCTTCAGACAGCTGATCTTGAGCTGTGCTCCATAAAATCCCCACTTACAGCCCACTTAGCCCCAGATGACAGGAACTCATCAGAATTCAGTCTGAAAACTTCCTGAAGTGCCCCCAGTGGAAACTCAAAACTGCCCATGAGGACATCCCATGGCAGCTCCTCACCTCTCTGTAATCCTGGTGGGAGACAGAAACTGGGATGGATTGTACCCACAGCCTTCAAGATTGCCTGGTCCTGTACCCACTCCTAGAGAATACCCAAAGTGCTCTCCCACAGGGAGGGGTTTTACAAACCTCCATCATTGCTCTTTTCTCTGTAAAAGGCTGCAGGAGAAGAATATTTGAATATGCTGAATCTGTGCCAAGCTGGAGGAAGAAACATATGTCTGGCAGGGCCAGAAGGAGAACAAAGGAGTGGGAGGATATGTGGTTAGCCTAAGGTAGTCTTTTTGAGATGTCCACTCATCTAAATATACTTTTTCCCCTGCATATTCATATTTCTCTCTAGGGTTTCCTTTCAGCTGGGGGGTTCCAAAACCTAAAATTGTGTCATTACATCCCCTGGGTATTTTAGTAAATCTAGGTTTTATTTCTCTTCCAAGCAACAAAAAAACTGTGAATTTTGTGACAGCTAGTCTGAGGAGTCAGTTCTGTTTAAAGAAAAAGTTTGTATTATAAAAAAAGTCTTTAAATTAAATTATTTTGTCTTGTCTGCTCCCTTTGAATCCTGTGGCATGCATTTGAAATGCTAACTCATTAAATTCCTTCTGTTTCTCCAAGATTCTGCATGCACAAGTTCTTTTTGGCAAGTGTAAATTCAGAATTTCTCCAAGGTATTTTGCTTCTGCGTGCTGCCAATTTTACAGTGGTGAACTGGAGAGGAATTGCATCAGCTTCTCCCAACTTGGGCAATTAAGGATGTGCAGATGTGGCTCATGCACATAAATGGAGCAGGAACTTTGTGCATCCCTTTCACATACAGAGCTGAGTGTTTCTCTTGCCTGGAGTCAGTCTGTCTGAGGTGACAGAGGGATGCCTTTTGCAAGATGTTTTTCTGATAGACCTGTAGCAGCCTACTTTGCCTTTCTGAAGACAAATATATTCCCCTTTCTTACTGAAAACCCCCTTAAGAGATCAGATTAATCAGGCAACCTGTTTCCTGTCGTGGCATATCTGACTTGAGCATCAAACACTGGCAGGTTCCAAAGCAGAGAGGGAGGTGCACAGGGAGCCCAGCTCAGCAGCCTTGGCCAAGGCTCACATGGATGCCAACAGCTCGTGGCATCCAAAGAGAAATGTATTTATCTGTAAGGCTTGAGTTCCTGGCTTGTCTTGTGGGCATGGAACTGGGATCTCGTCCTAACTTCTCTCAGATAAAGCTCCCAAAGACAGAATGTTAATTAAGACAAGAAAGACAGTCTGCAGTACAAAGTTCTATTGGTATGAATGTCAGGGCCAGGTACAGGGGAAAGCCAGGACCCTGATGTGATGTGCAGCTGTACAAACACATGTACATCAGTATTTTCTTTTACTTAGGCTTTGCATAACCTCTTTCAGCACCAGACTTGCACCATTGTTCCCAACTCCTCTCTTCTGCGTTGGTTTCTCTTTTTTTCTGCCTTTCATCACCTCTGCACCAACTACAAAATCATAAAAAACCATATGGGAAAGACCTTCTTGGTCATGTGATCTATAGTTTTGCCAGTTGGCAGGATTATGCCTTACAGCACATTTTCTAATGCCTCATACAGGCTATTTATAAGTGCCCTCAGCATTAGGATTTTCACCCATTTCCTTGGAAACCGTCCTGCTCACACTACTGGGAACAACCTGCTGATATTCAGCTATGTGCTCTTGATTTCATTTAATTACGCCTTGGTGGTTACAATCACCTGTCTTACTGACCACTGAGAGAACATTTATCCACCAGGTGCTGGAGCTGCCCCCTGGAGCAGCTCATCTCCCTGGTTTTGAAAATGCCCCCATTGTGTGGCTCCAATTAACCTTGTACCACCCCAGCCTGGCTCCCCACTCCCCAGGAGTGCTGGTGCTTTCCATCTCTGACAGTTTTGGTCCATTTCTTCTCTGCCTCTTTGACCTCACTTGTCTCCATCTCCTTTTTCTCTCAGCCCTCCTGGTACTTCACTGTGTCCCTGCCTCTTCTGTATGCTTTTGATTTTTTTCTCCTTGGCTCCCTCTGGGCCCATCTCTTCTCCTGCAGAGCCTTTTCTTCCAGTCTACTTTCTTTTTTCCCCCAAAATCTTGTATCCTGTAAAGCCATCACTGTCTTTTATTCCACTACTTGAGTATCAGTGTTTTCTATTCCCCATAAAAGCCTTCATTCAAACCCTTGTTGAAGACTGAATTGTTCTTGTAGTACTCAGAAAACTAATTTTACCAGTGTTTCTCTTAGTCCAGCCTGGAGACCTATCTTGTTTATTGAGGGATTTTTGCTTGTTTTATTTTTTCTAAATCGTTATAAGGCCTGCAAGATTATTTTTTTCTGAATAGTGTAGATTCCAGAGAGAAATATGCTTCTGTGTGTCCTAAGCCCAGTCACTGCCTAATGTTTCTACATCACTTGCTCTGAGATGCTGCTAGCACAAATAATGAGCTAAGAAAGTGAGCAGC
>VZRX01023086.1:10782-33582 GCA_013398075.1 Notiomystis cincta | reverse complement strand
GACAGGAGAGGGTGACTGGGTTACCGCCTGCCACCAGGGACAGCATCCGTCCGCGATCGCCGTCCCCGTCATCCCATCCCGCGCGACAACATCCGTCCGGGGACACCGCCCCTCCGGCGGCACCTGTCCCGGACAGCATCCGGCCGTTGACTCCATCCCTCAGGACAAAATCCCTGCACGGACGCGACCCCAAGAGATGCTACCCGTCCAGGGTGGGACGCTGTACCCAGGGACAGCCGAGCCGAGCCCCCTCCTTCCCAAAGGACACCGGAGGGATGCAGGGCCCCTCTGCTTCCGCTGCCGTGTCCTGGAGTAGTGGGAAAAGAGCCGGCAGAGGAAAAAGCCCTTGCCAGGTTTTCCTTCTCCTCTCCGGAAAACAGCAGCGTAGGTCACTGTGACCCACGGGGCAGTGGCAGTGGGAACGCGGGGAGGGGCAGGTGGGGATGGCAGGAGGAGGCAAAGCCCTGTCGAAGTCTTCCATGAAAAAATTAATTCTGATGACTTGAACTGTGCCATGTGGATTGAAAACCTGGCTGAGGGATCATAAACAAAGGGTAATTAGAAGCAGGGGGAGGTGTTTATGGGGTACTGCAGGGATCTAGGTTAGGGCCACTCTCATTTAATACCCTCATTAATGACCTGGAAAGAGGGAGTAAACTACACATTAATGAATTTGGCAGATGATGCTACACTGGGAGGTGCTGTGAGCTCCAGCAAGCATAGAAAATTAACACAAAAAGGGCCTAGTGAGATTAGAAATATGGGCAGGAAGCAACGAAAGGAGCTGTGCCTTGGACAGATGTGAGTGAGCACGGCTGGGACGCAAAGGCGAGTCGGAGCGACAGCAGGACAGGCAGAGATGGCTGAGCTGAGCCGAGCCGAGCCCCAGAGCAACGCCCCAGAAAAAGGCCTGGGGCCAGGAGTCAGCAAGGGGGACGCAGGAGACTGCTGCGCACAAGGGCAGCAGTGACAGCTCAGCCCCTGACGCTTGGGTGCCGCACATCCGAGGAGGGAGGCGCTGGGCGGCTCAGGTGTGGCTGGAGCCGGAGCACGGGGCTCGCTCGGCACAGACGTGTTGGCGGCAGCTCAGAAGGAAACCACACAAATGATCAAAGGCACGGAGAGACTGATTTCTGAAAGAAGATTAAAAGGCTTAAATATATATATTGCTTGGTTAAGAGCTGTCCATGGGGAGACAAACTAAGAGCCTTACAGATCTGGTTGGAGTAAATAGAGAGGGAGGGAAGGAATTATTTAATAGAGTACAAGGGGCATCACCAGAAGGGATGACAGGAAATGAAGAAATGGAGCATTTAGGTTGAATGTCACAGGGGAAAAAATCCCCTCTGCTGACAGTGAAAATTATGAGGCTGCGACGTGGTTCCCTGGAGGGAGAAAGTTCTGTGGCTTGAGATATTTAAAACCAGACAGGATCAGTCTGAATATAAAGGCACCTAGGATCAACTACTGGCAGGGGCTGTGTGGAGAAGCAAGAGCTGGGCAGGGATGCACCTCATTTCCCAGCTCTTTTTCCACTGAAATATTTCTTTATGTCTCACACCTATAAATGACATGCTTTTTTTTTTATTTATTGCATATATGTATTTCTGCTGCTATAAAGGAAATCAGTGACATGATGGATGCTGTGCCAGTCACCTCATAGTCAGGCAGGGCTGAAAAGGCCCTGAAATCAGAGAAACTTCACCTCTGTATGGGTATGAAGGGGGATTAGAGGTGGGTTAATAACTGGTACAAAGTTGCTGAACAGTGTGACGTGTCCTGGAGCACAAGGTCTCCAGGTCTGGTTTCTCAGAACATCTCACCTCTCCATGCTTTTCTGCAGGATGCTCTCCAGCTGGCCAAGGAGAAGTCAGGCCACAGCTGGCCAGCTGCACATCACCTGTAACCTTGGCTAACACTCCATCTTTTCACCTCCAGCTAAGGCTCAGTTTGTCAGAGGCTGTGACGAGATCCCTCTGGAACAAAACAAGCATCGATTGCAGCCCCACCTCTTCCCCATCTCCTGCCTCACTGGAGGTCTGTGCGTGCTGTCAACAAAATGGATTAATAGTCCTATTATCAGTTCAGATGGATGGCCAGGGTAAGAAAACATCGCGTCCCAGGGAACTCAAGTAGGCACATTAATAAAGATGCCACACGTTGCCTCTGAAATCCAAAAGCTTCGCTCCACTCCTTGCAACACAATTAGCTTATCCAAAGCCCAGCACTCCTGGTGCAATGCACCTGATGATGCCCTCAGCATCACCGGCTGGTGGCCTGGCTGGGAGGGAGGGAGCTGGTGACATGATGGTCCCCATGTTCCCCTTGGCCAAACCCCCTGCAGGAGCTCCCCCTGCAAGCCCATTTTGTAGCAGCACCTCGTGCTGCCGCTGGGCAGCAGCAGGCTGGGGGCCGGGGGGCCACAGGAGGGGGCTGAGGAGCTGGATGGCCCCACAACCTGTCACTCACCCACTCACTGCTGGGACTGGGCAGCACAGAGTGGAGATCCTCATCTGCCCACACTGTAGAATAAGGAAAGCTTTGAATTATAAGCAAGTGGTGAGCACTAGTGTGATGACTCCTCTCCAGCCCAGCATTTATAGCTGTCTCTCTCACCCCTGTCAAAAAGTAAATCTCAGCATCTGAAACATGTATATTTAAAACCATGGTATCAGCGGGCTGGCAAGCCCGGGGGTTTTATTAAACATTCCTTGTGCAGGGATGAGGGAAAAGGACAAGCAGAGAATTGGCCCTTGCTCACAGATAGCTCCTGCTCACATCCCTGCCTCTCCTGGGATGTGGGACTGCAGAGCATGGTGGGCTGTGAGGTTTGATGCCTGCTCTGCATCTCCTCCATAGCCAAGGCTCCCACAGGTGCCTGGACCAGCTGGTGGCACCCAAGCCACCACTCATCCTCTGCTAGAGCCAGGGGCAAGCAAAGCCATGCCCCAGCACCCCAGTTCTCTGCAGAACTGGAGAGAACATGCACAAAATAGTCTGAAATTTTGAAATTTGTTTTAAACATCAAAGAGGAACTTTATCTTTTTAATTTTTCAGAACCTTTCTTTTAATTTTGCAGTTCTGAAGTCTTGTTTTTCCCCTTTCCAGCACCTTTTCCTTTTAGCTACTACGTGAAGTAAAATAAATGATGTAGGTTTATTTTTTCCTTTCTTTGCTTATCCAGCTCTACACAACTTGAAAGCTTTTCAAAGTATCTGGTGTCAGGAGTTACAGTTTAGGTTTGTGCTTTTTCTTCCCCTAGAAATGTTTCCAATACCACAGTGAAGTAGAAAAAGAAAAAACCTGTAGCATAGAAAAAGGAAATGAAATAGAAAAACTCAGAGCAAAATCCCTAGACCATTCAGCCATGAAACATCTGCTGTGTGATGAGAAAGGGAAGCCCTAAACAGAGAAAAATACAAGTTTTTATATTTAGGGGGGTGTTTGGTAAATAAGCAAAGTATTCAGCTTAGATTTAAAGACTTCTTCTCTTTCATCTCACAGGAATTCAGTGCCCATTCTCAAGAGGGTTTGGAGTGAGGAGATCCTGGCCAGCTCTGCCCATCAGCCCTCTGAGAGCCAAACGTTATCGAGCATCTTCAGGACTTGCAGACATCTGTCTGTGTAACTCTGTTAGCAGTTTGCACATAATGCAGATGAGAGAGCGCTGCTGTAAAATATTGAGTCTTTAGACTATAAAAAACTGTCTTTCTAAGCTGAAATCTAACTTTATTTGTACTCCTGCAATTCCACCCAAGTCAGCAGGGTTTCCTGGCTGTTAGCAAGGGCAACGTCTGGCACACTCCTTCCACTGAAGAGGTTAAAGTGCCAAAGAGAGGACAACATCACTCTGAGGAATTCGATAAACTCCTATCACTCAATAGTTTAATTCACTTTTACTGATGCAGCATCTTTTATCAAAGATTACATAATGCTGAATAATCATGAAGCACATAATGCAGAGCCAGACAGGCAGTCATAATCAGATTTAAAGCCTATATTAAAAAAGTGACAGGTGCAGGGCTAATTCTCTGCTCCAACACTGGTGTCAGTCCAGAGGAAGCCCGCTGGACCCACTCCCAATTTACACAGCCTGCCTGGCAGCAAAACGTGGGGAAAGGGGAGAAATAATCGGATGGTGCTTTCTGGAGGGACCTGAGGAGCCAGGCAGGTGCATCCTGTGTGAACAAAAGCAGCACAGGGCACAGCGAGGAGCTGGGAAGCGGCTGCCTCTCAGCAGCCTGCAGGGGGCAAGAGCACGGCAAGGGCAGCCAGTATTACAGAATGGTGAGGCTTGGAAGGCACTGAAGGATCATCCAGTTCCAAACCTCCCCCCACAGCCAGGGACACCTTCCACTATCCCAGGTTGCTCAAAGCCCTGTCCAAGCTGTCCTTGAACACTCGCAGAGATGGGGTATCTATGGCTTCTCTAGGCAACCTATGCCAGGCTCTGTTATTCCATGCCCTTGCTCAAATCCCTCTCCAGCTCTCCTGTAGCCCCTTTAGGTACTGGCCAGGGGCTCTAAGAGTCTCCCTGAACCTGAGACATGAAGCAAAAAATGCTGCATGATTCGGGGGCTGCAGTAAGCGATACAGCCTTTCCCCCCACCTCACTGGGCTGTCCCACGGGCTGCTGCAGGATCACACCAAAACGCTGTGCAGCTTGTTTGATTTAATCCCATCTCTTGCAAGAAAAGATGACCTGAAGGTCTGAAGAGGGCTGCTGATCACCCCCCAAGTGGCTCCCCGCAGTGCAGTAGCTCACCTGCACCTGGCAGCCTGTGGGGAGACACACATTCCAGCCATGCTGGCTAAATATTTCCCATGCAATCAATTCCAGGGTATAAAACCATCAAACAGGATAACCTTGTGATCAAATGGCCAACAGAGAAAAGTGCTTAATATTACCCACTCCAGATAATGAGCCGTATTTCCAGCTCAGGCCCCAAACACACATCACCATGCGCTAAATGCCCTGCAATTGCCTGCACAACGAGTTAAGCAAAGATTAAAAGCGAGGAGGAGAGGGGAGGCAGGGTGGAACAGGAAGCCCAAGGAAACTGGAACGCGCGGCTCAGGGCGCAGTTCCGTGCTGGACGGAGCTGCCCTGCACACGGCGCCTCGGCCGCCTGACAGACCCTGCCTGCTGTCCCCACGCAGGTGAGGAACAGACGGCCCCAGGCTCTACAAGGCAGCGATGCCACGGATGAATTAAGAGGCAAGCAAACCTCTCTCTGCAGGAGACCCGCCTGCTGGTGAAGGTTATCCCGGGTGATGGGACAATCTCTGCTCTTTCTACCCTGCTTACAGATAGCACATCTTAATTCAGTCCCCAGGTCCCCGCATGGACAAACAGATTGTGAAGGTCGGGGAATAAAGACACCTGGGGAAAGACAGTGATTTAGTGAAACAGAGCAGCGCAGCATCTCGAGTCTGAACAGCTCCACAGATAACACAGAGCTCAGCCAACTCCGCACAGCCGCTCCAGCAACACCCATCCCATCTTTCAAAGCAGTCATGAACAGAGCTAAATCACTTGTTCTGCATCTCTCTTTTTACCTTTTTCCCCCTTTATTCTTGCATGCT
Source organism: Notiomystis cincta (assembly GCA_013398075.1). NCBI lineage: Eukaryota > Metazoa > Chordata > Aves > Passeriformes > Notiomystidae > Notiomystis > Notiomystis cincta. The sequence continues at coordinate 27,996 of VZRX01023086.1, read as the reverse complement.
ACTTAGTCTGCTGCTGACCCCATGCAAGGGGTCAGAAACACTGGAATTCTTCCATCTTCCAGCACAAACCAGTTACCTGGCACTGGCAGAATGCTGACAGCTCCCAAACATTCATCTACCTTTACCCCTGTGCCACAAGCCTCCTTCCCAGCATGCCAACAGGCAGGATACATTTCTGGGATATACAGCCTCCTGCTGCAGCACTGAACGTCAGCTGGGGGATTTCAGCAGCATTCCTCAGCTGGTGCAATTTGTCCTGGCTCCGGAGCTCTGGATGAAGATCCAGCACCAGCTGACAAGCAGCCGTGGGGCTGAGACCAGGCTCCAGCTCCATCCCACCGAGGTGCCCACATTAGGGAATCTGGCTCTGGTTCCTCGCTGGTTTTGACTTTGGCATTTCAACGCTGCCTGCCCGTATCCCACACCCAGCAGTTGGCAGCCCAGGCATCAGTCCCAGTGCACTTCCCTCCTCCCTGGCATCCCCTGCCACTTTCTGCAACTGCAGACGGAGAGAAACTGCAGAATGCACCCATCAAAGCCCCAGCTCTCCCCCAGCATGGTCACATGGGTCATTTTCACCCGTCAAACTGAGATTCACACGTTATGGCTCCCCACCTGCACTGTCTGCAGTCAGCCTGATGTTCCTGCACCGCAGCACAGCTGGGCGAGCAGTGGTGTTTGAGCTGAGCTGGGGATGTCAGGGAAAGTGATTTGTCACATAACGTTACCTGTGAGAGAAGGCAGAAAAAGCTAGAAAAACGCCTAACAATTGCTGTAATTATGTCCTCTTGAAATGGCTACACGATGTCAGACAAGGGCTGGCATATCTTATCACAACTGAACCTGGGTGGATGCTGTTCCAAGCCAGTGATTAATAGTCTGCAAGGATTTGTTTTGGCATGGTGGAAAAAGCGAGTGCAGTGCCTCAAAAAGATGCCAGATGGATGGCCTGGAGCAGAGCCCCCCAGCCAGCCACCAGCACACTGCAGAGCAAGGGCTTGCTCCTTATTTGTGGGGTAACAGCATCCTGGCAGGATCCAGCTCCTGCCACTGCCCTGGCACTCCTCAAGCAGTTCCCAGCACCTGGCAGTACAGGTGGAATGCTGGATGCAGAGGGCAGTGTGCAGGCAGGGTTGCTGGCTCTGTCCTCCTGCAGCACAGGCATGTGGAGGCAGCCTTGTCAGCATCCCTGCCTCAGGTGCACCTCCACAAGTCCCTGGGCCTCATTTCCAGCAGCACTGCCATGACCAAGCCTTTGTCCAGCAGCCCAGGCTGGTCTTCCTCCCCTTCCCCAGCCTGCAGAACTCATTTGCTCTGGTATGGTGAGACATCTCCATCTGGGCACCCAAAGCAGCAGCTGCAGCTCCAGCAGGGCAAAAGCACAAAGCACAGTCCCTTGAGAGGACATTCATCTGCTCTGGAGCAGGTGTGCAGAGTGCCCAGCCTGGGGAGGATCTGCCTTCTCCCCAGAACCCTGGGACAAGGTGCCACCACAGCCAACACAGACCCTGTCCTTCAGAGAAGGACGTGGTAGGGAGGTGGCAGCAGTACCCAATCCAGCATCTCACATCACCCATCCCCTTTGGAAAGGAAGAGGCAGATCTTGGTTCTCCATGCCATCAGGTACCAATCTCTCAGTGTCTGCTGATGCCAACATGTGCTGATTGTGAGGCTCAGGATAAAAGTGAGCCCAGCTGGGCCACAAGATATATTGTTTGGATCAGGCTGTGAATCACTTATGCAGTGTTTTATTAACCATAATGGATAGCTGTTCCTGGTAAAATGAGTAATAATCTTGTTTAAGGGTTAGCTCCTGAATCACACAGTGTTGCTGCCAAAGCTGCAAACTTTCCTCACTGCTCTGCAGGCCAAATTCTGTCCTGGAGCAAGCGATACCCTGAACAGAAGACCACAAATCAGACAGAAACAGCTTTCTGCCCTTTTTTTGCTAAGAAATAGAGATAATAGTGACAGGTAGCATCTTCCATCTCCCAGTCCCTCTGATTTTCACACTTCATCTCATCTCAGTCCATCAGCAGAGCTATCTTACCCAGCACTTACCCAGCCTGCGGCTCCACATCCAGCTCAGGTGTTTCCCTGGGACAGAGCTCTGCCTGGGGTAAATGGTTGGTGGCTAATGGAAGGAAATAGAGGAAAAAGTAATTTACATCAGCTAAGTATTCCGTACACTGTTATTTTGTGATCATCTATAATTTTGATCTATTAACACTAAAAGGTGCATCTGTTCCCTAGTTCATCTTATTTACAGGTGATGTAAACAAGACCAAGAGACTGGTCTCCTGTTTGAGGGCATTTGGGGAAATTTTGTATTTCTGCAGACCCGAGTCACTCGTGAAAGCGAGGGAGGCATGTGGGGAGGGACAGCACCCCACCTGATGGAGAAGCTGCCTTTAAAGCAAGACCTGCTCCACCATGTGACACACTCAGCAGTGCCACTTGGAGAGCAAGGAGACACACCACTGCCATCACCCCAGCTCTGGTGAAGGAGCAGCAGGAGGCAGCAGCCTGGGGACAGACAGCCAGGCACTGGGCAGAGCTGGGACCAGTGGGGAGCACTGCAGGATCCCAGAGAAAGCCATTGCCCACAGCTCTCCCTGTACATCCTCCTGACACAGCCCTTCCCTGGGCAGATAGCGATGAGACAAGGGGAAATGGTTTTAAACTGAGAGGAAAGATTCAGATTAGACATAAGGAAGAATTTCTTTACTCAGAGGGTGGTGAAGCCCTGGCACAGGCTGCCCAGAGAAGCTGTGGGTGCCCCATCCCTGGAAGCGGCTGTGGGCAACATCGTCTAGAGGAAGGGGGTTGGAATGGCATGAACTTTAAGGTGCTTTCTGTGATTCCTGGGTTCTCCACACAGCATCCAGGAGCCTCCTGCCCCTGAGCCCTGACTGTTCCTCAGGGCACCGAGCTCTCCTGCAGCCGGGGAACAAATAACATTCAAGTTAAGGCAGGCGCCACGTTCAAAGGGAAAAGCAGCAATTACAGCCGAGACCTGGCGTCAGAGGTACGCGATGCACTACGCCAAAGCACGCCCTCCACGGCGGGGATCTAACGCACGCCCCTACCCTGTCTTCCTTACTTACTTTAATTAGCGAGCTAATCAGCTGTCGGCGCTGTGGAGCCAGGGATGGCACCGGGTGACAGCTGAGGGTCCCAGCGGAGACAGCCACCAGCTAGAGACCCTCGCAGCTCCCCGCAGGGCACCCCTACACCCGGGCTGAGCTCGGAGGGTGCGGATGGGGGGCTCAGCTGCCCTTCCCCATCCGTCTGTCCATCGGGGAAGGCCTGAGCAGCCAGCCCGTGACCAAGATCAGATTTCCAGCCCTGAAGAATGAAAGCACAGCTCGTTGAAATTCCGTCTGCCTTTGCAAACAAAGCCGGCTGCCGCTCTGGGCTGGGTGTCCGGCTCTGCCTGCACAGCCGGGCACCCGGGCGGACCGCACGCAGCCAGCAACGGCACCGCTCGGCCTCCTGGAAACAACAAATTAAAGCAAATAAATACTAATTAGCTTTTTTGCCGTGCACACAAATGCCACGGGGACCATTCTCTTTAATGCGAGCTGGTTCCCCACCCCCGAGGGAGCCTCCTTTAAACTCTTGTTTTTTCCCAAGCCCAGGACCGTATCTTCCCTTCCCTGGCTGCTGCCAAGGCCAGCAGCACAGGCAGCTGTCCCCACTGTCCTGCGAGGGGATGTTCCTGCCCACACCTGGAAGTGGAACACTCTCCCTGGGATTTCGAGTAAGACCCCTATCTCCAGAAATCACAGCCGCCACCAGCAGCTCTGCCCAGCGGGTTCTGGCTGCTCCTGTCACTCCAGCACTGAGATTTCCACAGCTTTGGGCTCTGCAGAACCTGAGCTGAAATGGGACAGAGCTTATTTAGGTATTCAGTGAATTTGCAGCAAACAGTTTACTGGAAACATTTAGCTCTCTTTCTGTTCCTTAATGAAGTTTCAAACATACTTTGATTTTCTTCATATTTGCTCATTATTTGAAATTGCACAGGGATGCTTTAATGGGGATGTTCTGGAGCAGGGACAGCCTGCCCGTTGTTCCAAGGCAGGCAGCAGCCACAGCACGTCCCTGCTCCAGCCCCGACACGCTCTGCAGGATGGAAACCTGGCAAGGATTCAGGTTCCTACTACCACCCCCCAGACTTCCTCTTCGGCAGGCTTTGCTGGAAGCAGACTTTGCTCCAGACACAGCAGCACTTGCTGAGAGCAATTTAAAAGGGTTTGCAAACACCAGCGTGGTTCTTATTGAAACAAATACCCACCGACCTGCGTCACGATCCGAGAGCACCAGCCCTGGGAAAGATCACGTCTCCCAGCAGGTTTGGACACAGTGTCATAGCAGCAGCCTTGGAGCATCTTGGCCACAGGCAGCCCCCTGCCAGCCCTGCCCATGCCATGGGACAAGAGGGGACACTCCGTGACCAAAACGTTCCCTGTGGTGGGAGCATCCAAGCCCAGATAGAAGGTCAAGCACACATTCTCCACCCTCACAAAAATTCCTGCATGGATAACAAAGCTCCATGAATGTGAGGCTACCACATGGGCAAGGAAAGGCAGAGACGGGCCATGAGATGCCTCCTGCTGCTTCATCTATCTCTTACCTAGGCCAAGAGGTATGAGGTGACCCTGGCTGCTGCAATCCGAAGAGAGAATTGTGGGGTAAAACACAAGCCCCTTGTTTGTCCTGGTTACACCAAGAAGCAGTGGTGGCACTGCCACATCTCCCAGACTGCAGAAGGTCTCAGCAGACTGAGCAGAGCTGCCCTCCCCCAGCTGTGGGATAAGCAGCCACAGGGATTTTCCAAACAAGGAGCTGACACCTACCAGCAAAAAGGTTTTGTGTGAATGCTCCCAACCACTGCCAAAACTTCTGCAGGCTGAATATTCCAGACCTGCTGTGACATTTGGGTTACTTCACATTTACTGCACAATCCCAGTTTATTTTGGGAATTACATGGTGATGGATAGCTAGATGTAAGGAAAGGCCATTATACGCTATAAAAAGCTGCAGAGTCTTCCTGACTGCTCTGTGCTCTGTGACAAACCATCTGCTTCTCCTGCACCTCCCTTTGTTTATCTTGCTCAGCTCAGCTGAAATTAAAATTGACAAAAGCAATTTCTCCCGATCAAGTTAGAAAGATAAGGAGAGCGGCTGCTGCACACAGCACCATAGAAACCCGGGCTACTCCAGCCTTCTTCCTCCTCCCTGTGCACCAGCTCAGCCTCTGAAGTGAAGTGCCCAGCTGCACAGGGAAGATCCCCCTGGTCCCACCAAAGGAGGAACACAGATGGATTTAGCCACGGGAGATCAATCTCACAAACGCAGCGCTGAGAAGGAGTTTTGTTTTATTCGTGTTCCGATCCCCTCCCCTTGGATTCAGAAGTACAAAGAGGCCCTTTTGATTAGAAAAGCACATTTGGATGAATTTGGAATTATTTCCCGTTCAAGGGAAAGGCAACATATTTTCTTGGAGAACATTTCTGGGGCATTTGAGAACCTTCTAGGTTATATTTACACTGCTAAAGCACTTTTCAGATCAAAGCTCTCTGAAAAATATGGGTCCAGGCTGCAGACACAGCTGTAGCTCAGCTCTGGCACCAAGCCCCCAGGATTCAGTCCCACAGCCTCTGACAATACACCTGGCAGGAGAGTTCAAAAGCTGCAGGATGGAAGAGAGCCCCTCATCACCTCCTGGCACCTCTCCGCAAAGTGCTGGGGTACAACATTGCCCCTTTCAGCCCAGCAGGGTCAGCTCCTGAAACCTATTTGCATCCCACAGTGCAGCACCGCTCAGGCAGAAGCCAGGAGCCGGAGGCAGGGAGTGCAGCTCTTAAAAGATGAGGGACCTTCATATTTCTACATCCAATTTCTTTAGACATGTTAATAGCACGAGGCCTTTTTTCTCTGAGATGCAGGAGCAGCTGCTCAAGTCTCCACTGAATTAAGCTAAGGGCAAATTTTACGTTTTGAAGAGAGATTTTTTTGGGTCTGGTATTTTTCTTTCAAACCTGAGAGCGAAGAAAGACATCACAAAAACATCAAGCTGTAAGACATGCCATTTTCCCAGCGCTGTTATAACTCAGGAATCACTGAACAAAACCACAGTCCATGTTCCTGACAAATTCCCCAGTGGGCTGAGTAAAGGCTGGAGAAATTCCACCCCAGAAGGTAATTACTTTCTTTTTTTTTTTTCCTTCCTGAAGTTATTAGAGTTGCAGGAAGGCCTTGAAACAGAAGCACCTTGGATCGCAGGAGCAGCAGCCCTGTGTGTGCTGGGGCTCACTACATGGGCACAGGGCAGTGCAGCAAAGTAAGGGGACCATCAGATGTCACAACCCTTCTGCTCACTAAATCTGCAGGTGGAAACCTCCAGGGCCAAAGAGGAGGCCAAGGAACACTCTAGGTGGGAGCAGGAGCCTCACTGACGCAGACTGCACCTTTTGCAGCCATCCATGGCTCCATGGCCACCTTTCACAGCAACGGAAACCTCCCCCAGCTCAGGTGAAATGGGAACAGGGGGTGCCTTGGTTCCCAGCCAGCACTTAACCTCCTCCCTCCTTTGTACTGCAGTTCCATAGGAAGTGCCGTGGCCTCACAGCTGGAGCAGGCACCACAGTCCTGCAGCCAGAGCTGCTGACACTCACTGCCAACAGTTAATCAAGATTCATCAAGATTCATCAACTGCTTTGATTGCATTACACACCAAGGGGCAGATAATGCTGATAAACCCCTCTGCAGCAAGGCCAAAACAGAGCGACCACACCAGCAAATCAATAGAGCCATTCTGGATTTGCATAGGATGCATTACCTTAGGATCTGGATCTGCTCCTGGGTTTGTCCAGGATAAGCAAGATTAGATCTGGATCAATCCCGGGCTTACTGGGGCTAAGCAAGATTAGACCACAAACAGCCTCTGTATTGATCAAATAATTTGTCACTGTATTCTTGGGAAAAGCACCCCCCACGCAGGAGGCAGAGGCTGCTCCGGCACCAGGGGCTGGCAGTGCCAGCCCCTCTCCCCCTGCTGTGTTCATTAACGTGTCACTCACTCAGCACTGCCATTGTTTTCTGTGATAACGTACTTAAAATTCAGCAGTGCACCGTTCCCCACATTTAAACAGAAACAGAGATTTACTCCCAGACATATATCATGCATTAGAATACTATTTTAAGAGTTGGAGTGAGGATTCACCTGGCTCCTCATTTACCTGCAGCTACCGAGTCTCCACCAGCCGGCAGCCCGGGAGTGCTGCCACCCGGGCGAGAGCCAGAGGGACCGTGCCAGCGGGCTGGCACACGCAGAGGGGCGGGGTGAAGCCTGGCAGGTCCGGCCGGGGAGAAGGCAGCCGGGTACACGAAGAGAACGGGGGATGATCCACAGCACCACAGCCTGACAGCATCTGCCGGCGCCGGCCAATGCCAGGAGACGTTTTGGTGCCTGGGATAGGGACATGACTTCATCTAGACCTTGCTAAGTTCCCCTGGGATTTCGAAGGGTTTGATGATTATAATAACTGGTTGGGGTTTTTTTTATTTTTTGCATCAGCTGCTTTTTATTCATCCCTGACTGTAGGAGTTCGAAGGAATTGAAGACTTTCAAACCTTCTGGCAGCTCTGGGGCCCAGAGCCCACTGCAAGCAGGGAGGAGAGGGAAGAGCTCTCCTGGCCTCTGAAGTCTGCTTCTCCTCAGGGAGCAGTGGGAAGTTATTTCTGCAATATTGCAGCTGGATCAACCGAGGAGGAGATGACATGAGATTAATGAAATAATCGTGCTCTGTGGGCTGAGCGGGGAGCAGGGCAGGATATTGCCCTGGCAATGCTCCTGGTAGCAAGCTGAGCACCAGGCAGGGAAACTACAGGCACCAGCCTTCTGCCCCAACCTTTTGCCTCCAGCAGCAAGGACTTCTGTCTGCATCTTTCCTCTGCCTTGTCCCCTCCTATACAAGGGAGGGACATTTCCAGGTGCAGAGAAGTTACTCTGATCAGGAGCACTGAACCCAGCTTGATTTGTTCGGTGTGATGAGTCCAGCACTTGATTTTTATCTACCCAAGGAAACACTTCCTAACCTGCCCCTGTCCTCCTCTTACTGAGGGCACTATTGAAAGTGTTACCTGCTAAAGACAAGCATTTTTGCAAGTGTAGCTGGTGACACCAATAAATCACTGGGTCCCACGGCTGCCAGGGAGACCCCGATGGGCCGTCTAGATTGTGACCCTCTCAACCTCCCTCTGCTCCCATTTTCCTTTCCTGCTCCAGGGTCTTGCTTTGTCATGTGCTGGGAGTCCCTGGAGGGTTCAGCCACATCTGCAGACACCAGTTTCTGCAAATAACCCCTGTGCAGTGTTTTTTTTTCCCTGCTTATCCCAGTAAATATGTTTCAGTTAATCCAATTTGCTCTCGCATTGAGTCACATCGAACACACTGGCTGCCAACCAAATATTAAAGATACAAAAAAAGCAGCTCCAGACCCTTGCTCATGCTTTGGGAGATGAGGCTCCGTGCCCTCTCCACTGCAGAAGGCAAACAATTCCCTTGCCCCCCCCCGTAACACAGCTGGGGTGCACCAGTGACCAGCAGCAAATAACACAGGGGCAAAGGACTGAATCACATTTGTACATCCTCCTCCACCGTGATTCTCTGCATTATTTAAGAGAAAACATGTTCTCTTCCAGTCTTTATTCTTTCCCTTTTGCACTCAATTCCTCCTGCAGGTGAGTGAATTAAATCAAAAGCTCCAAGCCCAGGTTTCATGCAGCCTCTCTGATCACAATGGGGGTCTAATGTAGGACTAGAAATCCATCCCTGTTCCTGCAGCAGGCCAGAGGGAGCTCTGGGATCAGACTGACCCGGAGCTGTGCAGACCTGGGCTCGGCAGAGCCAACAGCTGCCACGCATGGACTGAGAGCCCAGAGCCCAGCCCCTGTAGAACTGCAGAGCCAGCCCAGGCTCTGAGAAAGGGCCATGCCCTGGGAGCTGCCCCTGACTCTGCCTGGGACCATCACAAGACAAAGCACTGGCCTGGGGCCCCCATGGCAGGGGATGTTTGGAGCCCAGGCAGGCACCACACAGCAGCAGAGCCCCAGTTCCTCACTGGGGCTCGAGGTGGGTCTGGAGCACTCGCAGTGCCATCACACTGGGCTCTGCACTCACCCCACAGGGAGCACACAAATCCCCCACACCTTCACCACATCCGGGCCTTGCTGGAGCAGCATCACTTTTCCCAGACAATCAACTCCTCACCTACACCATGGGCAGAAAAAGGCTGGGTGGCACAGGGGCAGCCCCTCATACAGCTGGGAAAAGGCAAGGGAGCTGCTTCCCACATTTGTCAGGGAGGGGATTCTGACCCCCTGCGGGCACCCATAAGGGCATGAGGTTAGAGCAGGCTCCAGCAACTCTCTGGATAACCCACCCCTGCAGGGAAAGATTGATTTTTTGGAATTAATCTATTTATGGAGTTGAGCTAGCTTCAGGTGCTACTTAAGCTGCTTTCCCTGTGCCTTGTGTTCAGCATTTGCATGGTGGGATTAAATCAGATGGGGGAGCAGGAGCAGAGGTACAAGCACCTCTGGGTGCCTGAAGCCTGCACACCTAGAGCAGGGTCTGAACCTCCTCAGAGCCCTCCATCTCCATCCTGCATGCCTAAAGCATCCCCCCAGCAGGGGAACAGCAAAGGAGCCCCAAAAGCTTTAGGATGCAGCATTGGAGGGTCAGACCCCACCAGCCTGAGGTGCTCCAGCCCAGCAGGACCCTCAGCACCCTCCAGCAGAGATCCTTCATGCTTTGGGAAAAAAGCTTAGCGAGGAGGATTTCTCCTCTCTGTCATTAACCTGACATAATGTCTTTCCTGCTGGCAGCTTTCAGGCTCAGCAGGTTTGTTATAAAATTCATTATCAGATATTGCAATCACAGTCACCTTTATTGGGCTCTGCATTTACAATAATTAGGCCAATAAACACTGATTTATAAAAATGACAAACAGGAACTCCCAGTAAGCAAGAAAAATGTGCTTTCTTTAGCGAGCAGTTTCTCACAGGAAAAAAAAATTGCAAAAAGGTAGAAACCAATCACAGTAGGTGACAGCAAAGTAAAGCAGATTCTCCTGGGAATTTCCACATCCCAGCCAAGACCTCACCAGGGACAGATCCAGTTCCAGGGGCCCTTCCCATGGGCTGCAGAACCAGAGAGCAGGGGAGATGATGGAGGTGCAACGGGAAGAGAAGATCACAGCAGGTGGCACAGAGAGGGAAAGAGCAAGGAGGAGGCAGCAGGAACCAGGAGGGAGAGTGGGAACAAAGCAACAGCAGAGAGAAAAATTCAGCAGAAGGGAAGCACCTTGGCAGGGAGGGAAGAAGAAAAAGAGCCTGCCAGGTATAGCAAGGGGAGAGCAGAGCAGTAGAAGAGAAGGAGGGTGAGATGGAGCTTCAAGCCTTAATGTCAAGGAAAAAAATGAAAGAGGAAAGAGGGAGGTGTTATCAGAGAGAGGGCACTGCAGATGCTCTCTGCATTCCCAGACTGCTCCAAAGGCACTGGGCTGTCTCCATGGGCTTTATGCTGCAGGGAGGCTTTCTGAGGCACAGCCAGGCTGTGACAGCGAGCTGACCCCTCAGAGCAGACCCTCGGGGCTACATGGGGTGCAAGGCGAGGGCAGGCACAGCACACACAGCAGAAGTGAGTGTGATCCAAAGGCAAAGACTCACTGAGCCAAGGAAAGGGCAGAGCTGCAGCCAGCCTGGCTGCAGGGGAAGGAGCTCATGGGACACAGAATGGTGCCCAGCACCACTGAAGTGCAAGCCAACCCTCCTACAGACCCCGGCACGGGTGCTAGGACACCCTCACCCAGCACCAGTGCCCTGGGACTCTGGCACCTCCCCAGAGGGCACCAGCTGGGTCACCCACGTTCCAACAACGCCCCCAGTCACAGCAGGACACCGGCTCCTGGAACACCCTCAGTATCTCCCTGTCCCACAGCCGTGAGCACTAGGAGCCCTGTGGCCCAACACCAGTCCCCTGCAGCAGCCTCTGGAGGTGAGTGCCCCCAAAGCTGGGCAGGGACAGCCCAGCAGCAGCATCGCGCCCATGGCCCCGGCAGCCAGCCCGCCCTGGCAGCGTGTGCCACGGTACAGCAGCATCAATATGTTCATCATGTCCCCTCCTCAGCCCCTTAGCAGCCCATCTGCCATCACACATGGCTGAGGCGGAGAGAAAGGAGGAGGAGGAGGAGACCTTCCCCTCCCATCGCTGCCCCGGGGCACACGGCCCAGCCTGTGCGGGTGCCGCTGCCCGACAGGAGCGGGGCCGGTCAGTGCTCACCTCACTGCCGTGACCCACAGCTCCCACCTCACCTGCGTGCACCAGAACCTCCTCCCACCTCTCTTTCCTACCTTTCTTGTCTATGTTTCTTCGTGCTGGTCATCCCCTCTCAGCCACGTTGCTGCTAGGAGCCCTGCAGCCCCACTCTGCCAGCCAAGGGCACAGCCCAAACCTCTCTGCAGCCAGCCCACCCCCTACATACCCTCCGAGGCAGCTGAGCAGCATTGGCTCCAACCACCTCTGCTCCTGAGGAACACCCGATACCCCAGGAAGAGGCGTGGCTGTCAGGAGTGCCCCTCAGTCTGGGCACCCCCAGGCCCCCCAGCTGCCAGGGAACATCCAGAGAGGAGCCAGCATCAGCTGATGAACCCCAAAACTCGTGGGGTTACAGAGCCTTCCACCACCTCTTTCTGTTTGAGGCAGATGTGGGCAGTCACGCTGACTTTGGTTCGTTTTATTTATTTTATTGATTTTTAAAATAGCTGCTTTTTTCCAAAACGGCCCTGGGGCTGTGAACAGCTTGACTGTACATATGAGAGCTAGGAAAGAGGCAGAGCAGAGCTGGAGGCTCAGGGAAACAGGTAAGGCTGCATGGAGACTCCACTGAGAAAGAGCCAGGCAAACCCTCATCTCCTGCGCCTCAGGATCTCCCTAGGAACCTCAGTGCACTGGGCTGCAGCTGCATGTGGTCTCAAAGGACAAGGGAAAATGTTGTTTGCATCGTCACTGGGCAATTCATGGTAAAGGCCATCAATGGGAGATTTAATGGCAATCAAAGAAAATTAACTGTGTTGAAATTCTTCAGTTTAATGGATCCTTTCTTGATTAGTAGCATGTGGGAGTAATCTCAACTCTTTCTTTACTTGCTTTAGAATAAACATTAATGCATGTATCATGTGACAGTAAAATCAGGCAGGAGTCATTGTGGTACTGGACGGATTCAGTAGGAAACGTTCAGTATTAAATGTTCAATATTAATATGTTAATATTAAACACTTTATGTTTGCTAAGCAGTGATAAAATGCTGGTTATTCTCTTCACACAGTCCCAGAGCAATGAAGTCCCTTTTACCAAAATTTTTCTTCTCCCTGTAGGTTTCCCACTGCCAGGTCCTCAGCTGAGGTGAGATGCTGACCTGGCAGCTCCTCAGATGGGACCCTGGTGCCTCCCCACATGCTGATGAGTTTATTGCTGGCACCCAGAGCATCCCTGTATCCTGCAATGCACCCCCACACCTGCACCTTTCCCAGCAACCAGGCTGGCCTCATCCACCTCCTTCCCCTCAGACACATTCATCACAAAATTGCCTGCTGCTAATGAAGCAGGCTGGCAATTAACTGCTGCCAGCAGAGCATTGGCATCACTCCGAGCATCAGTCTGCTGCCGTGAGCAGGGAACCCAACAATCCTGGGATGGTTTTGGGTGATGGGCAACAGGAGGGAGATCGCTGCAGGGCAGGGGGACACACCAGCCCATCGCCCCCAGGTTGTCCCCTTCTTGCTTTCCCTTCTTGCACATCCCAGAGGGGCTGCAGACTATTCCTTAACAACCTTCAAACTATTTTTAATAAAAGGCTTTTCCGTGTGACACCAACACACACGTAGCTTTCAATTACATTTTAGTTCTCCCAGTAGGGAGCAGCTCTTTATTGGGAAAAGTGACTTATGGTAGTGCAGGATTATGGGTTTGGTCTTTGCATTACAGGTATTCAAAGCCTGGTGAAAATAAAAACTGCTCAGCACACATTCCACAGCTGAGCTAAGCCTTGTGCATGGGGAAGCATTTCGGAAGAAGTTAAGTGTTTGAAATAAAACTGTGTAGTCATCTGGTAGAACAGAGACATGAAATTGTTATTTATCAAGATGAAACTGGCATTTGGATAAAATTCTCCAGCGCTGTTAATAACTTCTGTTGACGAGGGAGTTGCAAGAGCAGCGCTGAGGCAGCTGTCCCCGGAGCTCGGAGGAGCGGGATTTTTCATGGGCTGTGAGCAAGGGAAGCGCGTGTCTGCCGTAATAACTTTCTGAGCGCCTCCGTCACAACGGCCACCACGAATTTATCTTTTTCTGTTCTCTCCCAAAGCTTTGTCAGTTTTGAGTAATTTGCTGTGAGCAGCAGCTGCTGGAGTGCCACATGGCCACGTGCGTCTCCAACACGAACTCCAACTCCCTGAGCAGTTTTATCATAATGATTAAGTTTCTTAACTTGAATCAAGGATGTCCCTGGAGTTCCCTACAACGATGTGAACTTAAGATAAACAATGAGTGATGAATAGGCCAATTACTGAAACCTCCCTTACTGAAACCCTCGGCTGAGGCCGTATGTGGCCGGTTGATAAGAGGAGGTACACGTCCTCTCACCTGGCAAATGTTACTGAAAATTGGACGGTTTGAAACAAAGACAGTTCTGGGCAATCAGGCACTGGCTAATGAGCAACCTTCTTTTTTATGTGATTTTTCCCTTTCTCTGTTTGCTGTCCATAATGTTGACAGTGGAGAGGAAGTCGTCAGCCTGAGCCACATGGTGCAAATGCTTCAGCATGGTACAAATCCCTGCCCTCAGCCCCCACAGCCCCCTTGTGTCCCAGCACAAGGCACAAAAGCAGCAGGAGACAGTCAGGGGCTGTCTGGTGGTCCTGCACATCTCCTGGGGGTAAGGAAGCCTTTCCTGAGAGACCCATCCAAATGAGAGGAACAGCCATCCCAGAAGTCTTCCAGCAGTCTGGTTAAACTTCATGGGTGCAACTGCAAAAGGATACAGACACCACAGCTGAGGATGGAGGGAAAAGCACCTTGGAGCAGGGATGGAGCACTTCAGACATACTGTCAGTCAGCATTCTGGACATGTTTGGGACTGAAGCATCAAAAAGAGGAAAGCAAGAGGCATTTTCCCTACTGAGAGGTCTCCCAACGACAGAAGGGCCACAGTGGAGGTGGACACAGTGGGATCCCTCAGGTCCTGTGGCTCTGGGTTGCTCCTCTGGCTCCATCCAGGAGCAGGTGTCACCACTGCCACCACTGCCAGCTGTGAGAGCTGCACGGCACCACGTCCCACAGTAAATGATATGATTTACTTACTACCTATGGAATTGCCCAATTAATTCACTATCCACATTAATATTATGGCTCATTTTTAACTTTACTGTCTCCATCGTTCCAATTTAGTGCTGCTCAGAGATGCTGCCACTGACCTTAATGGGGTTTTCATTATAACAAAGAGCACGATATTAATCACGAGGGGGTTTCAGCTGGAGGTTTCTGCCCAAGCCCCACTGCTTTGGGGAGCTGCTTTTTAGTGATTTGGGAACCTATTTTATTTCTGCCGGACTGCTCAGCCCCGCTCACACCGTGTACAATCCTTTGTGCTGTCCAGGAGGAATTTCTTGGTATAACATTTCCAGGCACAGAGATTTTATGCGGCAGTCAAGCTACGCTGCAGATATGATAGATTTTTCTGGGCAAATTGGAACAAGGAAATGGAAAACTGAAAGGATGCACCAGTCATAGCCAATGAGCCTCTTATTGTCCTGTATAAAAATCAAATGCCTTTTAATCATTTCAAATGTTCTTCTGGGTATCAATTAGTCACACATTAATATCAGTATTGCTTCTCTTCCTCAGTTCACATCAGATTAAATTCTCCCCTGTCATATACACTTGCTCTCATTAGCTTCATGGAAAATTAGTGATTGTTCCTTCTCCATTGACACTGATGGGAGATTTTCATGGGAACTGCTTTTTATACAGAGAACCTGGTTGTCATCTTAAGGACACTAAGGGATTTTCCCCAAAAATTGTTGTCTTTCCCTAAAAAATATTTTTTTTTCTCTGAAACCCTGAAATCTGAGCCAGAGCATTGGAGAATGGGGGGGAAAAGGCCAACATTTTTGATGAGTGTAATCCTGCAGTTTCTGTCCCTCTCTGCATCCCAACTACCCGTCTCCTTCTCAGGATCCAGTGGCTGTAACACTGAGGGGTGAGGGGAGGACACCTGGGGCTGCACAGAGCTTTACTGCTGTCGAACCCCCGATCCAAGGCTGGCTATTCACAACACTCTCCATGGAGAGCAGCAGTGTGGAGGGCCCTCCATGGGGGCAGGACACTCTGGGCTGAGCTGGCCCTGGGGCTGCATGTGCTCGTGTGCCCGCGGGTGTGTCTGCAGTGCCTCTGCTCACTCCCATTGCCCCTCCTCGGCAGCAGTGCCCAGTTTTCCAGGATCAGCTGACCAAGGGCTCCAGCCTAGCCACAGGATCCCCCACCACCAACCCCAGCCTCTCCATCCCCAGCACTGCCAGCGCTGGAAGGGACCTGTGATATTTATTGAGTTTTATTAACTCCCAGCCCTGGGAGGTTCTCACCTCTTGCAGCTAATTCAGACACCTGACTCCTGATGGAGTTACAGTGATTGCCATTAAAAAGCTTGACATTTACCTTATAACAGTAATAAAATAATAATGCCTAATTTGGTTTATGAGTGGTATTTGCAGTGTTTCCTGTGCCTTGAGTGCGGGATATGGTGAAGATCTGCTGATCAATTATGTCTGCTTTGCAGTACTGCTGTAATTCTTTCCTGTAATCAGAACCATCTTTCAGCAGAGTTGCTCCAAAGTTTTCCTCTGAAACTCTAATTTTGACAAGAAAAGAAAATGTTTTCAAATACTTGAGTTTCCAGTGAATTACAAAAGCTTCCGAGATGGAACTTTCTGGTTGGAAGTGGAGACAGACAAACATGGTATCTGCACAGATTTGCTGCATTTAGATTTCCAAAATATCTCTGATGTTTTCAAAGGCTGCCTGCAATTGCTTTCCATTAAAAAGGGTTTTTTTCCTCCTCCAAATAACCTCTTCAGTATGATTCTCTTCTGTTATTGCCATCTCAAATATTAACACCCCCCAGTGTGTTTTACACTCCCGCCACTGCTGAGGGGCTGTGGGGTGAGGAGCTCCTGCTGCTCCAGGGCCAGGGAGCCCAAACCCCATTGCAGGGAGCAGATGCACACCAGGGCACACCCCCAGCACACACATGTGCACAGTGCTCTCCCCAAGCTATTCAGCATCTCCACTTCTGTCCCTCCAGGCTTTACCCCAGGTTGCAGGCAGCAACAACCCAATGCTCACAAAGCTGGTGCCAGACCTGCTAAATGCAATTTCTTTCTCCATTTCTCATCCTGAGCAAAACTCGATGTGGGTTTTCTTTTTTCAGTGCAATTTTAATTAGTGTATGATGCACTTTGGGTTTTTATTAGAGTAAACAGCTTGGAAAAAGAGTCCATGCCAGCTCTTCTACACCAGGGAGCCTCATCCTGTTCATACGAGAAACCTCACGCCGGATTTCTGAAAGCCTTTCTTGAGATGGGTTCATTTCCATGAAGAAATACGATTTCAACAAATGGAAATTTCTGAACATAGAAAAAGAAAAAAATTAGTCAGGAAATTCCTGGCTAGGCTGACTTTGGGGTAAGGCTGTGCAGAAAGCAGAGAGCTCAGGCCTCACCCCACACACATTGCATGGCCGTGCACACCCTGCTCACCTTACACACACACCTGTGCGCACACACGTGTCCCCCTGCCACGCCCGTGTCCCTCTGCCACGCAGGGACCCCACCGGCCGCTCCCGGGCTGCTCCCACACCCGCATGAACCGTGCAGCAGTGTCCCTGTCCCCAAGCTCCAGGCAGTCCGGGCAACCGCAGCCATGGGTACGCGGGCACAAGCGTAGGGCAGGAGCGGAGATGAAGCCGGCCCGTGTCTGAAGCGCGGCACCGCGGGCTGCGCGCGGGCGCGTGTCCGGCGGCGTGGGAGCGGCCGTGCCCTGCGGCCAGGAGCGCTGCGGGGAAAGCTGGCGGCCCCTCCGTGGGAGCGG
>VZRX01023086.1:0-10406 GCA_013398075.1 Notiomystis cincta | reverse complement strand
GCGGCCGTGCCCTGCGGCCAGGAGCGCTGCGGAGAAACCTGGCGGCCCCTCCGTGGGGGCGGCCGTGCCCTGCGGCCAGGAGCGCTGCGGGAGCGCCCGGGGCCCCGCGGGCCGCGGGGAAAGCTGGCGGCCCCTCCGTGGGGGCGGCCGTGGCCCAGCCTTCCCACCGCGTGTGCAGCCAGAGCCTCTCTAACTCCACCTCGGAGCGGGCTGGAGTCCTTGCACACGGAGGAGACCATGGGAGGGACGGCTCGGCAGAACCCGGAGAACTGCCGCTTTCTGGACGTAAGTGCATGGCTTGCCTTGCCACCCAGCATCCCCGGAGTGCCAGAAATGTCTGATATGTGCGTGTCCCCCTCCCTCCTGGAGCCCTGAGCACACCCTGGCTATCACTGGTTTGTCATTAAACAGGCAGAGGCAGCCAAGCCACGGAAGAAGACCTGCCCCAGGTACCAGCTCTGTGGACTGCTCTTCAGTGCGCTGCTCCTTTCTCTTATTCTGATATTTTTTGGTGTCAAATACCTCTGGAACCCAGCACCCAGAAAAGTAAGTAAAAACTCTTTGATCCAGCATTTCAGAGCATTGCTTCCCCAGACAGAGCTGTCCCTCTCCCCTTGACTCTCTGAAATTTTTAACAGCTCCCCAAAACCCAGGCAACTTCACAAAATGCATTTTCTCAGACCACAAGTATTCATGGGACTTTTAAAAATCTTTTTATTATTCATAACTAGCTTTTACTTTATACAGGCTGGGTTTTCTCCCTGTCACCACATTCTTTCCCCAGTTGACAATTACAGGGGATGGGAGCTACGCCACGAAGAGTTAAAGTTACTCTTATTTCACCGGCAGCAAATTTTATGACAAGTAAGAAAATATTTTCCATTTCATTTCAATTATCTTGCCAGAAACCGGTGGAAAAGTCATTATGCCACCACATAAAGAGGAGAGAAAGCCAGGACGCAGTGGTGATTGATTGTCATGGATTGTATTTCTTACTTTAATGTGTCTGCAATGTGAGGGACGGTGAGACGGATTAGCTTCTGGAGGAGCTCCTGCTAACTGGATTTGGCTCGTTTATTCCCAGCTGCAGACGGACACTGCTGTAAGTGCCGAGCGTGGCGGGGCGGCAGCAGGACTGTGCATCTCCAGCCGTCCCTGCCACTGCCGCCCAGCGTCCCGACGGTCCTGCCAAGCCCTTCTTTATCCCACTCCCCGAGGAAATCATTTAACCTTGAAGCCAACAGCCTGCCTGCTGCCCCTCATCCTCCTTTCCTTTGAATTTCCATGCTCATCCAGGAGGCCCCGCTTTGCACCCCATCACCAGTGGGTTTTGCTGGCTCTTAAGAACATCTCCAAAATTCCTCTGCACAGCCAAGGCAGCCTCTTTCCCACAGTGGCATCTCCAATCTCCTCCCAGTCCTATCCTGGAGCCACTCCAGCCTGGCCAGGCTGCCCTCCTGCCGGGTACAGGAAGCACCCTGCTCACTGGAAACTTTATCTTCTTATCAGCAAATAGAAATAAATACCCCCCAAAATAAAATAAAAAACAATAAAAGCCATATGTTCCTCCAGAATCCTGCCAAGACAATTATAAAGTCTCTACTGTTCCTAGAAAAACAGAGGTCATGCCAGCCATGAGGGGAAGAGGCTGTTAACCCCTGGAGGGGCAGTTTTCTCCAATCAGACAGCACAGAGACAACGCCACAGCCTCAGAAAGGACTTCCAGAACTCCTTGGTGTCCTCACTGGTGGCACTGGTGGAGGATGGAGTCCATCCAGCCCTCCCCAACACCTGATGGGCAGGCAAGTAGGGCGTGAGATCACAAGAAAGCAGAGATGTTCCTGCAGTGGAGCTGCACACAGACACTCCCAGAGCCCAGCACTGCCCTGTCCCTGTGGCTATGGGGCTGCTCCAGCTGGTCCAGGAATCCTCAGGACAAAGCAGGATGGGGGAGGCTGGAAGTTCATAATGCTCAAAAGTATCAGCCAAGGGGAATTGCACTCCATAAAGAACATGAAACCCTTCAAGCCTCCTTGATGTAACTGGAGAGTGGAAAAAAACTTGAAAGAAGAATTGTTCCTCCGAGGGGTGGCCTTGGACATGGCTCTGCCCTCTGCACAGCAGTCTCTGTGCCAGCCAGCACAGCTGATGATTCAGCTTACGAGGGGTTCATCACAGCCTTGCAGAGGGACATATTTCAACCATTCACCAGCAAGTGTCATTTTTAGCCCTATAAAACATCTCATAGCTCTCTGAACAGCACAGAGCTGGCAAAGCCCAAGTGGGTTAGCTAGCCACTGTGCTGGCCAAAGTAATTCTTTGTAAATGGAGAGGCACTTGAAGGTGAGGTGCCACCAGGGATCCTGCCCTCCTTGAAATGATTTATGGCACTGTGTGCATTTTGTCAGTCAAAACCAGCAGCCTTCCACCCATTTTAGGCTTCAGACTGTTTTTACCATATCATAAAATCCATTGAGAGCTATATATCTTTAGAAAGTCTTCCAGCAGATCAACAGGAGACGTCCATGGCTGCCAAGGCACACATCGCTCCTCTAACCTTTCAGCAGGGGTGAATGTACCCATCAGTTCCTGTCTGCACAGCCAGTTCTGCACCCAGGTGGATGCAAAACAGGGAATACCAATGCTGGCAGCACTGCTTTGAAGTGTTGAGGGGTTTGAAGTGTTGAAGAGGCTTTGAACTGCCCAGGGGGAGGGATGTGCAGGAACCAGGGCACTGTGAAAGGGGGTTTGGGTTGGCACTAAAGGCAGAGCTCCTGCCCCACACCAGTGGGGCCAGCATGCTTCTGGTTCCATGGCCTTGCCGTGCAATGAACACGGCTCTCCGATCCCCATGCTTCCATCTCTCCTGCCTGTCCCGTGGACTCGAGGGGTTTTGCACGAGCCCTTGGCTTCCACACGGCGCCGTTTGATTTGGGAAACGAGACTCCCCAGGGCCCGTCAGCTCTCGCCGCGCCAGCAGGATCGTTTTTGTGCTTCAAATAGCATCTGCCACTACTCATCCTGTAAGGGTCAGGCATCCGCAGAGACTGAGGGCTGCGGGCCGGCGGAGTGCGGCGAACACGTGCGAGCGGGAGAGGGCTGCTCCTCCCGGCGCCGCTCCCCGTGGGGATGTGTGCCGCCGGGAAGCCGGCTGCTCCGCCTCGCAGTTCTGCAGCAGCCCTCGAGGTGGTCTTTGATCCGCAGGCAATCCTTGATCTCCTCCAGGCAGAGAGAGGCTCTTACCTCTGCCTTTCCAGGAAAAACAGAAGGCACAGAGATGGAGCAAGTAAGCTGTGGAGGACACGACAGAGCAAGTGAGCAAGGGACAGAGTGATGGAGCAAACAAGCCAGGCATGCAGTGTGGAACAAGCAAGCCAGGGAGAGGGGAAAACAAAGTACCTGTGGATTTGGGAATTCAGTCCAGCCTGGGATGTCACCAGGCTCATGCCACAGAAAGCACCAGCAGAGGCTGAGCTGTGGCAAAGCTCCTGGTGCAAGTGTGGGAGGAGCATCTTCTCCTGGGCTCGACACACATCCCAGGCTTGACACACATTCCCCCTCAACCTGGCTGCAGCCTGCCCTTTCACCCAGCCCTGGCTCCTGCCTGGCAGCTGCCTCTCCTCGTGCTATCCGGGTGACTGCTCAGGGCTGGCTCTGAGGAAGCAGCCAGTCCCACGGCAGGGTCCCCAGCAGTGGTCGTCAAACAGCCAGCGCCAGCCTGTCCACCCACTGGACAGCGTGTGAAACTGGAGAGGTGCTGAGCTGAGCCCTGTGTGACTTTGGCCTCCCAGGTTTATGACATGGAACACACGTTCTTCAGCAATGGCGAGAAGAAGAAGATTGTGATGGAGATTGACCCACTGGCCAGGACAGAGACCTTCAGCAGCGGGAACGGCAGTGAGGAAATCCTGGAGATCCATGACTTCAAAAACGTGAGTGTGCCAGCTTGTCCCTGAGACCCTGCAGTCTGGCAGCAGGGCTAATGGGATCCTTTTAGGATGTGGTGAAGTCACTGGAGCAAGTCCCAGGACTACTTACTCCTGCATCAGGGAGAGCAAGACCCAGATACTCTGGGGATGCTCTCAAAAGGAAAGGAGATGTGTTTTCTACATAAGCTTCCACCTGTATTTAATAGTGGCATGGTTCAATTCCAATGAAATACATCTTAGAAGCGAGACCTAGTTATTGGATTTACCACTGCAAAGGAACGCAATCATCATCAGTCTATCTGAGCCCAGTGCATTTGTCTGTCTGGAGAGCATTAAAATGTCATGACACTGTAGAAGGCTCTCTCTGAAACCTAATTAAAATTTGTAGGGAAATACCCTGTGCAGTGACATATGGCAAAATTTTGAGCTAATAGCCTAGCAGGAACTGGGGGCTGAATGTTCATGTAACCATAACGGTCAGATGCTATTCTGCATATTTTTATTTATGATAATGAGAGCTTATGACAGTTATAAGGAGAAGAGGAGCAGAGTAAAATTTTATGACTACCCACCTTAAAATATTTGTAAAAAGCCCAGTTCTCCCTAACCATAAAATGCAGTATCCCTTATGAGAACCTGTTAGTACATCTTAGCACCACTGCTGAACAGAACTGGCACAAAAAGTTCAACAGGAAAAATATGACTAAACCCTCCTCCTCCAGCTGTACCCTCCCTACAATGGGTTATTCATCCTACTCTTTGCCCTGACTGCTTTTTGGGTGCTTGCTTTGATCTTGTAGGGAATAACTGGCATCTTCTTTGTGGGACTTCAAAAATGTTTCATCAAAACTCAGACTAAAGTCCTACCTGAGACAACAGAGGCCAAGATCCCTGAGCTTGAGGTAGGTGAATAAAACAGGACTCCCCTCTGCCCTGCGAAATCCACCCCTTTCCCTGGCATAGGAGCTGCCATTCCTGCCGCCCTCCCATCTGCTCCAGCCTTCCCAGAGACGCTGCAATAAAGAAATAATGAGTTGTGATCGCTTCATGAAATGATCTTATTTCAGAGGATTGCTTATAAAAACAAGTGAAAAGAGATGGGATTAGACAGCGACAGACAAAAGCCTCTCAGCACAATACCAGAGATCAAGAACAATAATCCTGTTGTAGTCAAAAGGTCGTAAGGCAGCTCAGGATTAGCAGGCACCAAAAAGTCAATCAAATTGTTTTCTCCAAGATTTGAGCCTCATGTTTTCAAGCAGAATGAGGCAGAAATAAGGGATTTAAAAGAGCAGCCACATTTAAGAAATGCAATTTGAGAAAACTCTTGGCATGCAGACCTGAGAGGTGGGAAGCACTGGGCTGGGGCCACTTCCCTGTCCTGCATGGACCTTTGTCCCACTGATGTGCCTGATTGCTTCCTGCATCCATTCAACTGCCCACTGCATCCTGCTGCAAGGAGCCTCACGCCTTGCACACTGCGTGGAAAAAAGTGTTGGACTCCATAATTTAACCCCTCTCTGACAGCATGACCTGACAGCTCAGTCCCTTGACAGCAGTTGTCCTTTGTCCCTATCCCCATCCCCGAGGCCCTGGTGGTGGCACAGCCTTCCTGCCTCCCCATTTGCAAGACGACGGGTGTTAGCAGATTGAATCCCCCCTAGGGAAGCTGCTGCAGATAAAACGCCAGCAGGACTTGTGTTTGAAATGAAGCGTGGGCAGAAACATTTCCCTGAATCATGACCCAAATTCCCAGACACCGATTCTTTGATTATGCCCTAAGAAGCTAATAGATCTTTTCAGCTACCGTCGTAAAAGGGATATGACTTCCCAGGCTTTAGCAGAACATTGCCCCGGGTAGAGAGCTGAAATGTAAAACCCAGTGAGATAAATGTAGATTTAAGCTCTACTCATGTCTTCTCGGAACCCGCACGCTGCCAGGTCCTGCAGGCAGCACCTTCTCGACCCCATGGCTTCCACCAGAGACTCCAAAAATGACCCAGACTGGGTTAGGGTGAGTTGGCTCCTTCCTGTGACTTCCTAAAGCCGTAAGGAAAAACCTCTATAAAAAAGATATACAGCTCTAGATGCCTTCTGGAGAGAAAAACATTTTTGCCAGCTTGTGCTATGGGCTACCACCACCAACATAGACAACGTTGCCTTGGCAGAGAGCTCAGTGCAGAGCCATCCAATAATCTTTATATATCTCCCTCCCTAAGTGTCTGCCAAAACACACCATGGACTAATGCAACGGCAGAGACATGTGGTATAAATTACAGAATACAGCCATGCAGAGAATTTCTGTGAGGAGTAAATTAAAGTGTTCGATCAAAAAATCAGTAGCAGAAGGAGAGAGGAATTAAGTCCTAGGAGCAAAGCAGAGCAGAGGTGTTTTAATCTTGTGTTTTAAATGACATGGGGGTGCTCCAAAAGGCTCTTCAGATAGTGGGGACTGCACAGAAAAAGGGTTTTGGATGATGAGCTAAGAGAGGAGAGGGTAGGATGTTGTAGACTGAAGGCGGACAGGAAAGACAAGGCTCATGATGGGTGTCCCCATGTGAGGACTGTTGGGGTATTATGTGTGCACCCCATGAGCACACCACAAGCCAAGGCAGGTGAAGTCCAGCTGCTCCCTGGGAGGGGAGAGGTGCTTCTGTTTAAGCCAAGGGGAGGAGAAGCAGCCAGTGGTGGGAACTGGGTGTCTCACCACGCCAGGGTGATGTCTCGCTCTTCTTCCAGGGAGAAGAAATCACCACCACCTACTTTGAGCAGTCTGTGGTCTGGGTGCCTGGGGAAAAGCCCATCCAGAACAAGGAATTCCTGAAAAGCTCCAAAATTTTTGACATCTGCAAAAATGTGACCATCTTCTGGATCCACCCCACGCCAATAGCAGGTACAAGGAGCCATCTCCTCCCCAAGGGGCTCACGAGCCCTCACATCAGGAAGAGCCCTGTCACACACCCATGGGGCACCTGCCATGTCTCCTTCTGTGACATGGTGGGAACCCACTTTCACAGCTTCCTTGTACATCTCAGACATGAATACAGTGTTGCCTGTGACCACAGGAGATCATGGCCAATGTAATAGCAGGGGCTGAAGTTTCTCTCTGCAAAGCACTTGTTTCTGCCGTCTCCCCACTGCCCTGCACTTTGCAGAGTGGCCACCTTCCTCATAACAAGGAAAAAAAAAAATCCCTTGTACCTGCAAAGAAGGCAGAGCTGCTGGAAACTGGGACACCTAAATTCTCATCGCCACATGAACATCAGAGTGTGAGCAGACATCTGCATCTAAATCACACGGCGGGGTTGCCACCTCCAGCTGCTCACTACACAGCCCTCACAGAGGTTGTGGCCTCTGAGATCTGCTGGTGTAATTACTCGCTCTCTCTAACCCACTTCCAGCCGAATGAGCCAGTTTAAAAACCCCTACTGAGAAAACTCCCTCTGCTCTGCAGCCACAGAGGCCTGTGGCATCACCCACAGGTACCAGCCAGCTCACCAATGGTCCAGAGGGCAGGTGGGCATCAGAGCTCCCTGATGCAGAGGACTGCTGTCCCCTTTCTGCTTCCTTGTCCCTCCTGTTAGACTCCATCTGCAGCGGTGTCCTGGGTCAGTGAGTCCACCTGGGTCACCAAGGTGCATCCAAAGCCTTTGCCAGGACAGCAGTGTCCCAAGGTTGTCTGGCACATCTCCCCTAGCAAAGGAAATTGTGGCTGTCGTGGTTCTTTCCTAAGCTAAGAGAGCTGTAGCTGGGCACAATCTGCCCTAAATCATGACCTTGGGGCTCATGACAAATCATGTTGCTTTGATGGGGCTCTACAGATCCCCTTCTCAGCAGCAGAACCCACCATGAGGATGTGCTTCTACACATCCACAGCCCCATGCAAGAGACACCAACAGCACCCACCCATGGGCATGGGGATGGAATGGGCCATTATCTCCTACAGCCCCACTCCCAGACTGGGTGAAAGCAGGAGCCAATGGAGTACTGGTTTGCCAGTGGGCTTTTCATGTACCTTGGCACCAAATTCTGGTAGAAACATTAATTATTGTTGCTGCATTTGTCCCCCAGTTTCATGGTTATTGACAGCAACATTTGGACTCTTCCTGTAGCTTCTGAGCTGGCCAGCCTTGAAGGGACGGAAGAAGCAGACCCTGAACTGCTCATAGACAGCCAGAGCTGGTTGGACGGGGGGAGCGAACACGAGCTGGAGAAGGACTCGCAGGCGGGGCCCAGGCGTCGGGCACGGCAGCTCACGGAGGAGGACCTGCCTGTCAACGACTACGTGAGTGAGGGAATCACACCCTGGGGTGCCCTGGCCATGGCCTGGGGTGCCCTAGCCACAGTCCCGGGCTATCTTGGCCATGGTCCCATGAGTGTCCTGGCTGTGCTCCTTAGGGTGCCCTGTGCCTGCCCTTGGGGTGTCTCCATGTTCCATGGGACCTCTGCTCCTCTTCTGGGGTGGCCAGGCTACCCTTCCAGGCTGTCCTGTCCGTGCTCCCGGGGTGCCTCAGCCACACAATCCCTCACTGCACTGACTCTGTCTCTTCCTGGCAGTCGGAGAACGGGCTGGAGTTCCACCCTCTGTGGGATGAGCGAGGCTACTGCTGTGCCCAGTGCCGCCGCGCCAGCCGCTACTGCCGGCGGGTCTGCGAGCCGCTGCTGGGCTACTACCCCTACCCCTACTGCTACCAGGGCGGGCGGGTCATCTGCCGCATCATCATGCCCTGCAACTGGTGGATCGCGCGCATGCTGGGCAGGGTGTAGCACCTTCCAGGTGCGTGCTGACACAGCCGGCACTGCCCGTGTGGTGCCCAGGGAGCCTGCACACCTGCCGGCCGTGGCACCTCCCGGCGTGCGACCCCGGCGCCCTGCGCTGCTGCCGCGGGGCTGCGGGAGGCCACGCCCGAGCGCCTCGCCGCCACGCTGAGCGGCAAGAGGCAAACAATAAACGCCTTGTATGAGCGATTGCAAAGAAAATGGAAAGTCGTTTAGTTTCAGTCTGATGCTTTATGGCTCTGCGAAGTGATCTAATTGCGTGGCTGCCTCATCAGGAGCATCCATAACTCAGGTACGGGCACTGCCAACGCTCGCCTCGCTGGGAACGTGCAGAGGTCCCTAATTTGGTGGCGCTGGCGGCTGCTCAGCTTGTCCTGACCCTCTGTTCCAGCATGCTCTGACGTGTTCAGCAGTTGCTACTGACAGCTTAAGGTGCCACCAGCCCCCTCTGGAGCTGTGTGCAGCACGGGCACGGGGAGAAGCTGGCACAAGGAGCTCCCTGACGAACCAAACAGCTGAAGTCAGATGGAGTCCACTCCTGTGGAGGATCCTAAGTGCCACCAGTTGTCCCCAGCCTTGTCACCAACAAATGGGCAAAGCCTGAGCTGCAGGTGGGAAGAACTAAGTCCTCAACACTGCAGCTGGCCTGAGCAGGACACTGCCTGCCACAGAGCTGAAGGCTTACACCAAAATCCCTGTGCACCTCTGGGCAGACTTCTTCTGCCCGTGACCTTGGGGTCTATGCCAAACCAAGGTCCCAGACTTCATTCCAGGGAGCCAGCTGCTGCCGAGGAGCTCTTACATCCTGCAGGTGTCACCAGGCAAAACCCTCTGTGTCACCAAGGGAGCATATGCTGCCATGGCCGGAGTGCACAGAGAGAGCAGGGAGCAGAGACGGGGCCAGATGTGGCATTCCCAGGGCTGCCAGACCCCCTTCACATCCCTGCAGCTCCCATGGGGATGTGAGCACGTATTAAGGGCAGTTCCCTTCCTCCCTGTTCATGGCTGCACTGACAGTGTGGTTAAAATACTGGGAACAGAGTGCAGCAGAGCTCCCTACATGGCATCCCAAGGGACACCTAGCAGCCTTGGGGACACCAAGCGTTTCTGACAAGTCTCCTGAGATATTTATCCCATTGAGAGGGATAAGACACAGTGGGGGGATGCATGAAACCCACCCAGACAGATCAGCTGTGAGAAACCAGAGCCCTGGGGCCAGCCAGCAATGCTTCTGTCTCTGCTCAGGGTGTCCAGACAGGTGACCTAAGTGCACCCAATGCCTTTGTCAGGACATGAATGTCCCAAGTCTGCCTGGCACCTCCCCCAGCACATGCCTGTACATTCAGAACATCTCTCCAAACTAAAGTGAGTTGTCTACATAAGTGGTATTTAACCAGGTAAGATCCACACCCTCTGATGGCTGCAGTGCTTTTGCTGCCTGTGGGAATGAGCAGGCTGCACAAGCCTCCACATTCCCCAGACTGGCACAACCCATGCTGGTTTTCCTGCAGCTGCTTGGAAACTTCCAGGCTCCCTGTGGCACACTCTACCAGAACCATCCCTATGCACCTGGCATCACCTCTCCACCAGATGCCCCAGGAAGGAAGCTGCCCGCAGAGGCAGGAGCACAGACCAAGGCAGGGTCCTTCTCTCTGTGCAGGCTTTAAGACGACAATGGGTTTATCTAAATCCGTTCCT
>VZRX01023084.1:205439-239208 GCA_013398075.1 Notiomystis cincta | reverse complement strand
TTCGAGCGCCCGCTCCCCGCGTGTCCGATGCCGTCGCCGCGGGAGCCGCTCCGAGAGCCACACAGGCTCCGACAGCCCCAGCCCGGCCGCGGGCAGGCAGCCAGCACACCCCAGCCATGGACACTGACAGCACTCCATGAGTCATGGTGGTAACGCCTTCTTCTCCTCCCTGTCTTTTCTCTCTCTCTCTTTTTCCCCAGTCCTTTTCCATTTCCCCCCCTTCTTTTCTGTCTCTTCTAGCCCTCTTTCATCTGGGTATCTCCTTTCCCTTCTTGTTTTTTGCTACCAATAAACAGTTCTCAGATACAGCGTTTGCCTCATTTGGCTTAATTCCGTTCCCGACCATCCATTATTAAAAGAACCCCTCGCAGTTCCCCACATTGGAACGCGACATGAGGGGAGGGCAAAGCACGGGGCAGTGCTCTGTGTCCCCTTGGGAGGTGACAGGTGGCCTCTGGGCAGCCACGGCTGAGGAAGGGAACACAGTAGAGAAAGATGTGCTCTTCCTGCAAACACAGCCAAGGGTGCACTGGCAGGGAAATCTTTGAACGACAGAAAAAAATCCCTGAGCTGTCAGGAGGGAGGAACTGCCATGCAGAACTTGGCTGTCCATTTGAAGCGAGACAAACCAAAGCAATGCAGCCCCAAACAGGCAGAGCAGGCACGTCGGGGCCGTGTGACCGTCTGTGAGTCTGCTGCCTGGAGCAGTGTCGGCCCACACTGCCTGGCTGGGCAGCTGCTGGGGATGGAGGAAGTGTAGGGAAGCACAGAGCACCCCTGCTGCTACAGCACCTGAGCCTGACATGAGCACGGAGCTCTGCCGATATCCATTCCTCGGGGCAGTAACCCAGTGACAGTACTCGCCCCTGCCGCTGCTGTCCATGCCAGAGAAGAAGAAGGGTGGTTACGAGTTCAGAAGTTACGCAGTGACCCTTCTGTGTCCACACGGTCTCCTCACGCCCTTGGGGCCGGCCAAAGAAGCAAGGATCTGAGGCTCCTGGGTGCAGCTCCCTCCTTTGGAACAGGACCTGCCGGGCTGTGGTCCTGGAGGCCCTCCCAGGCCCTGCCTTCTCCAGCACAGGAGGTGCCGCCACGGCTGGGGAGCCGCCTCCTGCCCCAGCAGCCCCGGCTCCCACCGCTGACAGCGGCTCCCGCGCAGGGCACAAGAAAGGAGCACACCGCTTCGCTTCAAAACATACAATATACTTTATTGCCTGCTAGATAATCAAAGTGAGGAGTAAACACCATAGCTGGAAAAAGCAGAAAAGGACCAGGAGAAGGAAAAGAATATCCAGTCACCAAACAAGTTATCAGGCAATAAACCATACACAATATAAATAATCTGTTTCCCAAACAACTAAATCTTTATTTTGCTAATGGCCATTATATGTTTAATTATCAGTAGTAAAATCTCTGGATTTCCTTTTCTACACAGCATTAGTAGTAAGAAATATATAAGGGACTCTGCAGAAAGCAATACAAAGGAGTTATATACACAGGCACCTTCTGTGGAGCAAGAACAGAACCTCATCTAATAAGGAAGGGCTATCTACAAACCAGAAGACCATGTAATACAATATTAGCTCAGACTTAGTTTAGCTGCAGCCTTTCCACAAGGTAGGCTAGCCAACTTATGTATACATATATATTTTTATATAGATATATAGAGAGATTTATTATTTTAAAAATAATGTGAACTACCTGTAGTTCCTAGACTAATTTTAAAGAGGCAGTGTACCTTTCTGAAGCTTCATTTCAGGAAGTATATTAAAAATGGTATATAAAAGACTAGCAGACCCAAGCTCACATATTGAGTCCTGATATCTTCCCTCCAACTTCTTTTTCTAGTGCTATAGCTGCCACCTGCATTGACAGCAATGCCTTTAGTCATCTAGATTGCTATTTATGTTGCTGTAATTGCTACCACTAAGTTTACTGGATTATAGTGTTAGTAATTGTCGATTATAAATAGCAATAATGCTGCAGTACACTGTCAAAGCCTGCTGCGTTATGAAGATCTAGTCTGTATGTGCATGCAGAGTTTTGTTGTTTAATCTAAAAAACATTTCTCAGTCAAAGTGCTTCCCCTGTCAACCTCACCATGTTTTTCAAGCACAGGGCAAGGGCTCCTCTCTCTTAAGGAAGATGTGATGCCTCTCACCCCACACCAAACTCTCAGCAGCCCTTCACACAGCACCCATTCATCCAGCTTTGTTTTCAGGAGGTAACCTTTTCCTCTCACACAGCCAGTGTCCTTAAGGCTACTAAATATGACTTAGTAAAATTAAAACTGACTATTTGAGGAAACACTTCTAAAAATTTTGGTCAAATCTCCAACTGGGCTATTTGGGCCTCGTGCTCCCCACAGCAGGCTGAGTGAGGTACCACACAGGGAGCAGAGTGCTGCCTGTTGCTGCTGCCCAAGAGCCAAGCCCAAGCTGCTAGCAGGGGATGAGGGAGGGAGAGACATTTTCAGGGAGCACTGTAAAGGCCCAGCAAGGCTCAGGCCACCCTTTTCCAGTCCCCTCTTTGTGTCTTGGGGTCCACTCACAAAGGCGAAGTGGGAGCACGCACAGGCAGACAGGCAGCACCCTTTCCAATGGATTGATTTCCTCCTAAAAACAGGGATGGAGGGACAAGGCCCCTCTTGTAAGCATGATCACTTTGCTCTCAGCCCAACCCTCGCTGCTCACACGAGATGCTG
Organism: Notiomystis cincta; assembly: GCA_013398075.1. Classification (NCBI taxonomy): domain Eukaryota; kingdom Metazoa; phylum Chordata; class Aves; order Passeriformes; family Notiomystidae; genus Notiomystis; species Notiomystis cincta. The sequence continues at coordinate 236,504 of VZRX01023084.1, read as the reverse complement.
CATCACTTTTGTTCATGACACAGATGTCACTTAACACACTCCCTGCCCGAGGGCTTCTAGAAGCCTCTTCCCAAATCAGGGATCACATCCTGACACGCAGCTGCTCTACCTCAGGTAGCACAGCAGTGTTGAGGGTGTCCCCCACAGCCTGCTGCATTTCCTGACCTGCCAAACCAGGATGCAGCCCGTGTGACTCAGCATGGTCCCACCTGCACAAGTGACCACTCTGCTCCCCTGGACCCCCCAGCCAGGCACAGGCCACCAGGCAGGAACAACCTCCAGTGCAAGCTCCAACATCTGGCCAAAAGCACAGAGCACACACTCAACAGAAGCCATCTTTGATACAGCACAAAACATGTATTCAGAAAAGTGTGGCGATAAATAAACAGTTTCCCCTAATAATTCTGACATTTTGATAGGGGAGCCTAAAACCAGATATTTGAAAGAAGGATGCTGTGATGGAACAGGATGTATTTGCAGTGTTAGGGAAGGAAGGATGGTCTACATTGAAGAGCATACCTACCATGAGCACTCAGCCACACAAACACATCCCTGATGAATTGTCCTCTGCATCTTTGATTACAAAACAGTAAAGATAGAAAGTTCCTGACTGGTATCTCATGTGAACTCAGAAGCAATCTTAGCTATCCAAGCAGCAGGCATCCTTCTCTGTCTCATCCAGGAACCCACTGGGAGCAGGCAGGAATACCACAAGAAGAGGGGTGAACACAAAAGCTGGAAGCTGAGCTTTATGGTGCATGATGTGAATTCTTCTGCCTGTATCAGGAAAGCAAATGTGCAGGGACATTGCTTAAATCTCAGTCACTTCAGTCCCTGCATCACCACTTCACCTTATTTATGCCCTTAGACTTTGCTTTGCCATTGACACAGACTGTGCAAGCACAACACAAGAGAAATGCCCTTTTTTTTTGTATTTTCCTACGAATTTTGTACATGCAAGGGTAACAGGATCAGTGTTATTTTTCAATTCTGTTAGTAATTCCTCTCCAGCTCTACAGGACTCAAAGCACATGCTGATACTCAACAGCAGGGAAAATGCAAGAAGCACCTTGCTATGCTGGGAGGAAGGAGAAAAAAAGGGCAAATTTAAAGTGAGAAGCAATTACACTGAATATTCATCTGTACTGGCCGATCTTGTGGTTTTTTCTGACTACCGAGTAACAGGATGTAATTTGGAAGTCATGCTCTGGTTGATTTGCTGTAAAGTGCAACCTTTTTTGTCACTTTTGTCTTCACTGTGACTTGTTTTTGCTTATTCCAGGTAGGGTTCCCAGGGGCGAGCAGCACTGAGAAAAATCAGGGGGAGCATGAGGGATTAAGAGTCTGTCAGAGCAGGAGAGAAACTGTGAAACATGGAGGAAAGCACTTTTCCTTCCCCAGGCATCACTAAAGAATTGCATTGATGGTGAAAGCTGAGGACTATTGAACATACTGGTTAATTTTCAACTGAAGTGCAGCCTGATAGGCATCCACCATATTTCACAGTTTGTGACAACAAGAGTAAAAACTCCTAGAACTAAGCCATCCTTGCCAGGGTGATTATTTGGCTTGGGAAAATCATTTCATCCCTCCCACAAGCTTGGTTTCCTCTTTTATAGTGCCAGTTCTTCCAATCATGAAGTTGTTGAGGAAATTGCGTTTCCTAAATTGCTCTGTTGCCCCCCTTTCCTTTTTAAGCCATTAAATATTTTCTCTCTCAATGCTTGGAGAATGCCAACATCTTCAGGGGGTTGTCTGTGGAGATACTGCCCTTAAAAGTCAGCCTTTGGTCAGTACACAGTTGTGATTTCATCAAAGGCTCATACTGGAACTGAACAAACCTGGGTCCCCCATCCATCCAAGCTCCTTGCTGTATCCATGCCCATAACTGGGGCCAGATGTCACCTGGAGCAAGCATCCTTAGGAAGCCTCTGCTTCGTGTCCTGCCTGTGGTACCACTTGTTTCAGCTCCTCAACAACAGCTCCCTGTCCCTGTGCTGCTTTGCTGTGCCTCCCTGGCTGTCAGTGCCCAGCTCTGTGCCACCACATGGAGCAGCTCAACGGGGCCTTGGGGCACCACAGCAAACAACGGGCACTGAGTGCCTCCAGCAGCAGGGTCACCTCTGCCCCCGCCTGCAGCTGTTCCTTGCTGAGGCCACAGAGCCCTGGCTGTGCAGGGCCGGTGCTCAGAGCACCCCAGCAGCCTGAGCAGCCCTGAACAATGTTGCTGGCCACAACCATGGCAGTGTGGGGCTGCAAGGGGCTGCTGTGCCCTGCAGGAAGCACTAATGCTGCCCAAACCAGGGGCCTTTGCCATTGCCTTCCCCACCTCGAGCTTTGTGTGGCCATGCAGAAAAGCAGGGCTGCTGGGTCTGGGGCAGGATCCCAGCACATGCCAGCGTGGCTGGGGCGATCTCTGCCCAGTGCCTGGACCTGTAAGAGGTTTGCTGACCCGTTTCCTGCAAGCCTGCAACTTCAGATGAGAGCAGCAAAGCCCTGCCATAGCCAGGGCACCAGGCACAGCGATCAGGAGTCCAGGCAGAGAGCCTCCTGATGAACCAGAACAGGCAGAAAAGGAAGGCAGCTGCCCAGCTTGAGAGATGTGCTCTCCCCTTTGCTTCCCCATTGGATGCCTATTCCTAGTAATGGGTTCTCACCAGTGTCTGTCACTGACACTCCTCAGTAAACTGTGGCATTACCCCAGGTAAACTGGTGCACAGGCATCAGGGGAGTGCACAGCTCTTGTAGCACTCTGCCCTTGCTCCATTAGTCTCCTAAGTGTTTCAAAATTATTCCACTAGTCCTAGTTTGGAGCTGGAGAGAGTATTGCAGGCACAGCCATGGGTCCCTGTCTCCAAACAGAGACCTGTGGATGTCCTGCTCCCTGCACTGCCAACACTGCACACAGCTTTTGCCATGTCTTCCAGGGAGAGGCTGGATCAGACCCCAGGCAGGGACCTTGCTGCAAGCACAGGTGATGCCTTGCCAGCAGCATCCCACCAGAGGGTAGTCAGGAAAAAGGCTGTTTCAAGGCAGGAGGCAGAGGAGAGAGGACAGCTATAGGCCAAGGGCAGGCTCTGGCTCCTGCTGGCTCTCCAGCCTCTTGCTGTGGCTGGCACAAGCACTGCCTAATGAAATGGATGCTGTTCTCCTTTGGTTTCCTCCTTGTAATATGGCTTTACTGATGGCCTTGTAGTATCTGAAAAGGGTACCAAGGAAAAAGGCTGGCAAGCTGGGTTGGTTTGGGGCTCGGGATTTTTTGGTTTGGTTTTCTGTTTTTTCACTGTCTGAACTGTGTAAAAAAAAATTCAAGGCAACTACTGGATAGAAAACACAGCATGAGGAGAAAGGTCTCTTTGAACCTCTCTGATATGGCTATTAACCATCAACCTGACACACCATTTGAAGAAAGAGGTTTTTAAAGGCATGGAGGAGTCCTGTGGTGAGCAAAGTTAGGCTGGCACTGCTTGAAAATCTTGTCTCACATTTTATCTGACCATTATTTCTTAGGTTGCATTTATAAAAACAGCTAAAATGCTCCTCTATCTAATGTAATTTGAGGACACTGTCTTTTTCTCCTATACCCTAAAATCTTGTATTTAGGCACTGGGGGAATTAACCACCCTCAAAAAGACAGTCAAACACTGGAAAAACCAGCATGGGAAATGGTTGATTCTCCACTATTAGAGGCTTTTAAGGACAAGTTCAACGCCCACCCATCCACCCCTCAGGTCTGTGTTAAGTATAGCTTAACCTGCCTTGGGAATTCTCTAGCTGTTGTCTCCAAGTCCCTTTTGGCACTGTGACTCTGCACAAGTAAATACTGCCAAGATCTCATCCTGCCACAACCCAGGATGTGTTTAATATCCTGTCTGGCTGTTTGATTTTCTGCCTTAGCTTGCTGTTTGTCCAGGAACACACACAAGCACTTCAGAGGTCCTATTAAGAGTCCGCTCACACTTTCCTCACACGCCACCAAAACCCTGTCTTACTTATGTAGTCACCCTGAAAAAAGATGAAAATGGGGAGCAGCAAACCAAGAAGAAGATACAGAAATGTCCACCCTGACATTCAAAAGCTGTCACAGAAAGCTTTCCTTCAGCCCTTTTCCATCTCGAAAAATGCTGACCGATCTGCCGACAAGTTGATAATGAGCAAGAAAACCCCACACTGACAAGAACCACTGCCTCTTTTAAATACCCTTCACTGGTTCTTGCCCCTGGATTGCATGGGTTGGGCATCAAGGAGCATCTGGGTTTTAAAATCTGCTACAAGTAGCCCAAAGAATTATGTGGTTTACATGAAACATGACTCTGTCTTGAAAAAGAAAACCAGAAGTCAAGCTAGGAGTCTGGGCAATTTTAAAACAGGCACTAACAAACATCAAGACAGAAGATCTTTAGGAAATAAAAACACTACTGTGATGATGATGTGCAATGCTGCATTTCACATAACATGATTGCCCAAAGCTGCCCACCCCCAGCTCCTCTCAGCTGGCTGATGGTGCACAATTAACACAGCAATGTAACATCAGTGAAGCTACAAGGAAGGAAAGGAAGTGAACAAACAAGAGCAGCAGCACTGGTCTGCCACGCTCACCTACGGATGGCAGTGGGAATCCATCTGTTCACCATTTCTGCAGTAAGCAATTACCTCAGCAACTTGCTGACCACTCTCACCATAGAAACACAAGCAGAAAATGCAGGATTTGATTTATGGAGGTGCTGGTCTTTCCTTACAGACTTGTCTGCACCCTGAGTTAATACCCCCCACCCCCCATTTATAAATTTTACATGGGTGAAAAGGGACCATCTAGTGACAGATTTAATTGCAAAAGTCTGTGGCATCCTTCCCAGATTCATGTTTCTTGATTAAAGCAATGCTCAGTAACAATAAGAAGAGGATAAAAATGTCTTTACATCAGCAATTACACCATGTGAATGGAGCCTTTAGACAACCACCCTCACAACAGTATTTCAGGGAGACGGTGAAGTTTACAACAGCAAGTATCCAGTGCTTCGACTGCCAGTCTGTGCCTGTAACAAACCTGCAGGGAACTGCTCTCCCAACACAATCCCTGTCATGCAAAGTGCCTAGAACAGCGTTCAAACACAAGCAGGTGAAAGACACAGAAAACAAAAGCAACATTTTACAAACTGACAAGACATGCAGGGCAAGAGCCCTGGGCTGTATGAATCCTGCAGGTGCAACTTGAACTGCAGTCATCTGCAGCACCTGTCAGCCTGCATCCCTATCCCAACCCTTTGGATGCAGTGGGGCTGCTGCCCAGCTTCCCAATGGCCAGGGTGCCTTCTCTGGAGGGAAAGTCATAATGCTGCATGTCTGATCCCACAGGCTGCCCCCATGTGTGCCTGCTGCCTTAGGTGAGGCTGTATGAGCAAGGTAACTGGAAAAGCCAATATTATGTTTATTTAAAGATTTCTTCAGCAGTTATAGAGAAAAAAAGTGTAATTGTCTGGGGACTGTCTTTTCCCCCTTTAATAAAGAAATTTAGAAATGTGTTTTGAGTTTTATTTTACAAGTTAAGGCTTAGCATGAGTTCATGTGAACTTTATAGGTCTAATATGCTGAAGGGGGTTTGGTTTGGCTTTTTAAAAAAAAAAAGTGAATTTAAGCCATGCACTAAAACATTAACCAAGCCAAATTCCCATAAACTGTGAATCTCTTCTCACAATAAACTGTTGGGAGGAGGAAATAATTTATAGAGTTTCAAAAACCTGCTGGGTGCCTGGCTCTGGCACTGGTGGGTTTTCCTACAGAGAGCTGGGGCACAAGAAAGGCCTGAGGAGCCTTTGCTGCTCTATCCACTTCCAGCAGGACCCCATCCCTGTGCCTGTGCCTATCCTTTTGCAGAAACTGTGTTTGATGCACAGCCATGGCTCAGAAAACTGTTGTTAAAATACTAATTTAAAAAACACTGCAGGTTTTTTGAGTTATGCAGTAGCTTGGGAAGGCGTGGGATACTGTCCATCCTACTGAAAATCTGTGGGATGTTTTGCTACTGATGTCTACCAAGTGTTTAGCCTCCCAGAAAAAGAGAGGAGAGGAAGGCAAGATGACTGAAAAGCAAGGTGAAAGATTTGCAAGTGAAGCTTGATGTTCCCAACTTCCTGCAACATAAAGGAAACCATCCAAGGAAGAGATCTGTCTCTACCAAATATAAAGCATTTTCAGTGGGACAGCAGATTTGACAAAACCCAACCAGTTCTTATTTTTAAACAGCTTTTATGCTGTTTATGTCCCTTGTATCTTGATGGAAATGGATTTCCAGTGGCTGAGATTTGTGGGATGGTGGTTTAATGCTGAATACAGATGCACATTCCAGGCATGCCACCACAATCCTCCCACAAGCACTGTCAGGTATGACAGGCCAGTGCTGCTAAGGGACTCCCACCTAGGTCTGAGGCAACTCACAGCATCTAAAAAATTCCATTTGCCACTTTCTATTTATTTGAAAATTGTTGAAATAGCTGCTTTTGTGGTTTTCTTTATCAAAAGTACTAACAACTTACTCATCTTGAAAAGCATACTGAGTATTTTCTGAGTGGTCTAAAAGCCCAGAAATTTCTATTTAAGAATATATTTTTATCTCATCATTAAAGATGCTTTTAAGTCCCTGCTGGCAACCCTTGGCCATCAACTAGAGAACCACTGGGTCAAGGTGGAACAGGACACATCTATTTTTTTGTCTTTAAATGCTCTTTAAACTAGTTGTAGATTAACAGAATCCATGAATATGAAGCTACTGCTTTTATATAGACTCTTGTGTATTATGGTGCTTTAAAGGTTCTCACCCGTGAAACATATCATGAGTAAAACCCTCATAAATTAGTTATTTAAAAAATGCAACCCTTCATCCCTAAGAGATTTCTTTGCTGGCATGGATTTCTATATGAGAAGTAAGTAGTTACCTTCACTTTGAAAGATCCCAGAGCTCAATTAATAATGTCCTAAATGTGGTGCACTACAGACAGTTACTAGCAAAGATGTTTGGAAAAAGTTATGTACCAAGATTAAACAGTCACACAGCAAATGCTTCCCTCCATTACTTTCCAGTGTAAAACTATGCCTTGTGCCAGCCAAGCACGGTATAACTTCTTAAAACAGCAAGAAGAATTTTCTTAATTACTGATTAAAATAACGATGAGCACTTGATATTATTTAGGATGTACTTGCAGGGAAGCACTCATTAGCAACACTTACACCACGTGCCAAATGCATCTGTCATCTGGGAGTGAATGGGATGGTTTAGAACTGCATTACCCCTTAAGCAGCTCACACATTTCTTCTGACTGAAAAGTTATTGCTACTCACTGAAGCAAAACACAGCATCCTTTACAAGCCACAGACTTGAACTGCAATTTCTGCTTTTTCTTTAGACTGCTTGGCAGACCTTGCTCTTGAAATTGGAACCTCTTGAAGACAATGAATTGTCCATCTGCTGTGATGGTAATTTCCCTGCCACCTTACTTCAGTTAGAAAACACAGCTCTTTAAACAAAAAGGAAACACAGCCTTGTTGCCACAACCTGTCAATCTCTGTACCGCCTACTGACACCTGGAAGCTCATGAAGGTCCAACTTCACCATCGAGTTCCCAGCTGGGTTTGTTTCACTTTGTATTACAAAAATCTATCTAAGCAGTTGCTGGCAAGAACAGATCCCATACACAACTGTTGAGGCATTAACAAACTTTTTGCCATCCTGGAGAGGCTTGTAGCCAAAGAACCTCGCCCTGCCAGAGCCCGGCTTCATGACAAACACCACAGCTGGCAGTCCCAAAGCAGATGAACGATCTCAGAATGGAACAGGGAACTGTCTGTCTGTCAAGAGAGAGATGTGCACTGAATTTGCTTCAAATGACATCACTCTGACCGATGCCATGGCAATGGCGTGCTGCAGGCTGCCTGAGTCAATGACATTGGTTTTGCAAGACTGAAAGCACATGAACTTCAGAGCTATTACAAAAGCCACTATTATTGGACAGTGAAACCAAAACTAAACCCTGAACTACTGACAGATTGGGACTCTCCGATTTCCAATTGGCTTTTTACTCCTAAAAACATTGTTTTAATAACCCAGTGGTGCTGACCAGGTATTAAGGAAACCCATCCTAGGAAGGAAGGAAATTGATGCTCAGATTGGTTTGACTGAAGCCTGGTCTGCTCTAACTGGGAAGCCTTTGGTGGGCCATATACAGAACTAGTACTCCAAAGATGTACTCCAAAAACTTCTTTTGGATTGGGAGGACACCTCCAGGGACCTCAGGTTTTCTCTTTCCCACCCTTTTTGTTTTCTTAAATTAGATGCTGTTTGATGGCAACACCTGCCTTCTCTCAGTGGGCTGCAGTGCTAAGCCTGTCATTCTGACTCAACTGATTTTTGAGTCTATTTTAATTAGTTCCTCTTGTTTCATGGGCTGACAAATAAGCTAAGTGCTGCTCTATATGGAACACATGTTTTGTATGTTGTACTTTATATAGGCTGGATTTTCAACTTGAGTTTCAGCTGGGTTTGCAGCAGCAACACTGTGGGCCAGTACACTTCTGCTGAACATCTAGTGATCCTCCAATCAGAAAACAAGCAATAAAGCCTTGATGAAATTGCAAGTATATTTTCAATACAACTGTATTAGAGCTCAATTTCTTACTGTTGCTGTGCCAAGAACAGTCCACAAAAAAGAATTTGACACTGGATAGAAGGTACATGTTGTATCTTATAGGTTTTATTTCAGAAAACAAAACAAAACAGAACTTTGCAGCAGCAGAGATAGGAATGCATCTCATATTTTGTTACAAAGTGCTAGTGTCCTACTGGAGAATCTACAGCCCCACGAGCTGGTGTATAGCATGGCTACTGTATGCCCAGGTATACTCTGTGTCTCACTCCATGTTGTCACATTGCAGGAAAAAAGTCTCTCTGAAAGCAGGGTTAGCTGTGCATTAAAAATCTCCAGGAAGAACCATGAAAGGGACCCAACAAATGGTACTGAGGGGAGAACAGCAGTGTCCAGCAAAGTGTGGCGCTTGAGACAGATGATGCCTTCCCACCCTGTGTTTTTCCAGAAGTATTAGGGGAAATTTACCTTACCTGACAGTTAAGAGTCAGTATAATGCCATGCAGTTGCAAAAAGCAACCTGAGTGACAGCTGGGTTAACAAACCAGATCTAGATGCACTGAGAATTAACTGAATTCAGCAGGTCTTTACTTGGAAGAACAAAATGAGAGCAGAGGAGAAGAGATGGGACTTCAAGGAATGAAGATGACTGTTTTAAGGTAATTTAGTGATAAAAAAGTCAATAGTGACTTCAAGGTCACTGGCTGGGCATCTGATACTCACAGAACATGTATTTCTTAAAATTTCTTCCACTTTTTTTGCTCACTGAATCAGAACTTTCCTTCTCCTTCCCCACTGACCTTTACATGGCCTTTAAGGCTGAAGCTGTTCCATTCCTGGTGTTTCTTTGCAGAGATACTGACGCATACCCAGTAAAGGCAGTGCAAGATTGCATACGGTGCTGCTTTCCTGAGTAAATGACACATAGTTAAAAAAAAGCCACAAACCTAAAAGTTTCCCTTCTGTGCTTTTGACTCAGAGACAGGAGATGTGCTCCCATGTGAACAGCCAGTGTCTACTGGCTTCATGAAGTCTGTTCTGGGGTCTTCTGTGATCAAAAAATAGACTGCAGTCAAGGAGGTTTCAGGCATCCAAGGACAGAAAAAGAGAAGATGCCCAACAGTCTAATTTTCAAATTCTAAGAGGGTAAAATATATAGGCTCAACAGATTCCTGGTTTAAACGAGCTTCCAAAGTAGTGGGAACCTACTACCTTTAAGTTTAAACATTGATGTCACTTGCTACTTATTTCTAATGAGTAAGTTCTCTTATGTCCAAAGACTGAAAACATAGCAAGGGCTTCTTCTGTGGGATGACTTCTCTTTTGTCTTGGCTGACTATAAACAAGTTTCCGAATTGTGCAAAGAAGACAAAATCCACAAACACGAAGTAGATCCCTAGAAAGCTCAGAAGGCAAACTTTTCTTCCAAAGCCTAACTGCACTGAGTCCTGGCTCTCTCTGTCCCACAATCTCCAGCTCTGTGCGATGTAAATCCAAAGAATTCTGGGGCACTTCAATGGATCTGTGGATCTTCCAAACAATGTCAACAGTGCTGAGCTGGGCTCGGAAGTTTTAAAAAATAAAATGGAAGCTCCCAGTATAGACACATGTAAGGAAGAACAACTGGGCAGAAGTTCTTTGCAAAGTAAGTGACATCTTCACAGTCATTGTGTAGAAGCTGAGTGGATGATCTGACAGAAAACTACAGCTTACAGGTCCGAGGATTCATCTCTGGATTTTGGAATCTTCCATTTTCAGGAGAAAATGAGCTTGTTTAAATATAAGAAACCCAACAAGTTCATACTGTAGCTAAAAACAAATTCTGAAAAAAATTCTGCTACCTCAGCCATATGTTAAAGTAAACAATCATTTGATGGTAAAGCAGGTGAAATATCAGAGAAGCTCCATTTGAATAGTATTTATTTGCAATCATTAGTTTTAAACGGGAAACTGTTTACAGGCACACGCTAGATAACCAAAATAGAATGAACATAAAGAAATATATTTAAAGGTCCTTATCAAATATTTCAAATATTTTATTAAATATTTTATTCAGTTTCATTATCACAGTTTAATGTACTTTAGCATGTTATACACATGACTTAACATGTGCACTAAAAATATCAAATTAGAGGTTTTTGAATAAAGTATGACATTCTATAAATGTGCTTATTGACTTAACTACACACAACTAAGAAGGCAGTAGCTCTGTTATACCATTGATGGAGATGAACTATTGTAAGGCATGTTTACACCAAACTTTGGAGAGAATAAAACCATATACTAGGTCAAAATTCAGTGGAAATACATGTGAGAATAGAAGTTGAAGGATTGGGCTCCAGGAAGAAAGATCATAGCAAATCAGTTGTGTTGAAACTGTCAACAGATACTGGTTATTAAAAGCAAGCACTGCTGAGAAAGAAGGGTTTTGTTGCATCCAGGTCAGCAGGATCTGTGTTTTTTTCAGGTGTGACTTTTCAAACTCACACCTTATGGTGTGTAATGTGAAGGAAAGGTACCAAAATCTAGCAAGGAAGTTGGAAAACTATGATCTGAGAAAGTTCAAGCTGTTTTCTGAGCGAACATGGGAACATTTTAGTACAGAGTACATGCTGGAAGTCACTGCACCCTGACGAGTGTATGTGTACGAATACACACGTGCAGACACCTGCCTCTCTTGCTTCTGTCACCCTCAAAGACCCAACCACTGATTGCAGTGTAGCAGTACTGAGGGGCAAACACGGTTTCAGCTGTGGAGCTGAAAAGAGCAGACTAGACCATTACATTCGGGAGCCCAGTTAGTTATCCTGAACAGGTGTGCTTTCTCCAGTGGAATGCAGCACGGGTCTGCTGGTATATGCTAACAGCCCAGACCCAGAAACTACAATATAATTCTTTGGAAGAACTCCACAAATGTTAATAAGCTATTTGCAGTCACTTTTAAAATTCCACCTCCATGAAGGCCCTAGGTCATAATGACATCTCTCAGGAACATCACGCAAGCCCAAGCTTAAATCCAAGAGCATAGTGTTCCATGATTGGGGCTCCCACACTGTCATAGTGCAACCACAATGCTGCCCCTTAAGGAAGGAGGGTTTCCAGCCTAAGCTTGGTGTGTTGCCGAGTGGAGATCTCATGTCAAGTCTTCCTAGACTTCTGCCATAAAAAAATTAGTGGGGGAACATAAAATAGACATCCGTCTCATAAGCTTCTTCAAAGTTGTCAATTCAGTATAAAATACTGAGCATATAAATGACTATGGTAGTACTTCAGGGAGAGCATAAACCTCACTGTGCCTTTATCTTGGGGAATTCAGAGGAGGAGGAAATAACGCTTTCACAACCTGAACATATACTTGTTTGTGGCACTCAGTGTCCTGAAGTGCCTCAGCATCCTGGCAGCTGTAGGTGACAGTCCAAAAAATATGTACAAGGTAAGGAGAATGCCATGAGAATTGCAAAACATGGCAAAGATACCTAGGAGCTCTACAATCTATCAAACAAGCACGGCAAACAAACAGCATCTAATGGGTAACATAGGGTATTCAACACACAAGTTGCACAGTTATGTTTCCTTGTGAAATCAGGACTGCAAACGTAAACTCCACAAAAAGTTACAAGAGCAGCATGGGGCTTACTCAACACCTCTGGAAACATCAGAAGTCCACCACCCCACAAGCACTGCATCTTCTGCTGTTACAGAAACTGACCTCACTGAACGAAGCAGAGCTAGTGGGCCCACGTCCTGCAACCCATATGACTGTGGCAGAGGCTAAACAAAAATGCTCCAGCAACATGGTTTGGCTACCACTGTATATTCAGCCTTTACGGTGTCTGCGCTATAGAAATGTTGCTCTTGGAAAATAAAGCACACAGTGATATACAAGTGGTATCAATGGCCAAAAAGATTACTTGATCAAGCCTGAAAGCAAATGGAAGTTTTAACAAAAGTAGTCTTTTAGGAGAGGTAGCCATATTAGACTCAGCATTCAAAAAAAAAGGGAGTGCACTCAAAAGGGTCAACATACATTATAGTGTCTTGTAGACCCATCATGTTTCTGGTTTTCCTACATCATTTTTTTGCAGAATATACACACCCAGGCACACACACACGCACACACACGTGCACACGCACACACACACACACACATATATATACACATCTAAATTCCTTTCTAATTCCCCTTTGTTGCCATAATGTTGCCATACTGAGAATAAAGGACAGCTTTCCTTTCATGCTCTCTTAGCTGTCCCATGTCTATAACTTGCTTTCAGTTGGTTCAGTATCTGTACAATAGCTAAACAGGCAGTGGAAATTGAAACTGCTTCAGTTAATATCCTGTTGCAAAAGTCAGCATCCAAACTATAAGGCATTCCCTTGTACTGACGTGACCTACAACTCTCTACTCGATACAAACTGCAGAATGCTCTTCAGCCTTGTGCTACAAAGGCAGCTTTCACCCAAATAATAAAGACCAAAGCTGGAATTTAAACACCACAAATCCACGCACTTCTACCAGTCCCTTGTTTTTGTGCCTCTTTCCAACAAAGCTTATCACTTTAATTTCAAAAGTCATGCACCAATGCTATAAAATAGAAACCCAAACTACCAAGAAATCTCTTGCTCATGACTTTGGGATACTGTATTAGTATAAAAGAGCATTCAGTCATCTTAAATAAATATATTCTTTTCTGAAATCACAGCACATTCAAGGGGTACTTACTGCCAAAAGCAGAGCATTAAGTAATCTCCATAGATGTTTTCAGAATCATTTAGTCAGAAAAGACCTGTAAGATCATGGAGTTTTGATTGATTTGGTCTAATACCTGGAAAATAGCCTACTGTGGGGATAAGAATCTGCATCTCAAATGTTCTGCAGAACATTTTTCCCATATTTGTATACAGTACTAGAACAATTAAGAAGACATTACAGTAATTTTCTCTCAGCTGCTTAGATCTGTAGGCTCGGCTACAACAATGCATTTCGTATGCCTCAGAACTATGAAATATCGAAGATGACTAAATAAATAAAAGCCAAGGAAAAGTGGGACAGTACTGCATTTTACACTTGAGACAAGATTCCCCCCTCCCACGGATAAGTCACAGAGGACAACTACAGTAAATGCTCGTCTTTTTTTCAAAGAAAGATTTATACACAGGTTCAGATCCAGAAAATAATGTGAAATGCATAAATATTGATAGCTTTAGCTAAGTTAAAATGGGTTCAGTAAAGTATGATACAACATATTCAGAATAAACAAAGCAGAAAAGCATCATAATTTGGTTTGCTTGAGATATACATAAGGTGCAACAATTTCTTCTCTAGAGGCATTTGTGGACAACGTGTTAACAGGTAACAGTGTTTGCTGGTATACTGAAGTACACACAATAGCAATAAGATTTTTCCAAAATGAAAGCAGCTGAAATTAATAAAAATTAAAACAAAACAAACAAGGAAAAAACCCAACCCCAATACAGTAAGATATTGGTCTGAAGTTTTTGTTGTGCTAACAGACTTTGTTACCTGAAAATACTGATACCCCTTCTAGTAGATTCAGGGAAAATTCTAGCTAGTCAAATCAAGACATCACTCAGAGAACCAACAAAGGCAAATGCCTAGTGAACTATAAAGCTTTGCAGGATTTCTGCTACTCTCAGTGCCTAATCGCTTAAAAATTAAGCATATCTACAAAAAGGTTTATAAGTATCTGAAAACAGTCATATCCAGTAAACTGACCCAATCCTACCCCCTCTCTAAGGGAAAGTCAAGGAAAAGCAGATCAAGTAAGATATTAATTCATATAGAAAAAAGTAATTTCTGTTTCTTTTAAAAAAGGTACCATTAATATACAGAAATATCTCCAGGAACAATATTGAAATTTAAATTGAGGAAGGATGGGGTGCTTTGACAAAAATATATCTACTCTAAAGGTTTCTAGAGAAATAAGTTAGTACCATTGTCAACGTGAACGGCCTGCACTGTAACATATTTGGATTTCAGCTAATTATAAAGTGGTCCAAAACTCCAACAGCCACCCTGCTGTGACCCACAAGTTTTAAGTCTTTTAAGTTTTTCCTATCTTGTTAAAATAACTTATAAAACTTTAATAAAATCTTATTTAAAATACCACCATAGGCTGCAATGGCATTCTAGGGGCTCTTAGACATTTATTCACCTGAATTTTAAAAAAAGCCTTTTCACTGACTCATTGGTTTGTGAATGTTGTTGTTCTTCTGTTGTTCCCTTCTTTCAACACATGCATCCTCGATGGTGCTGTTTCAGTGACACTTCCCCAGCTACCTGCCTTTTGTCAGACCTTTAATCCTTTCTTAAAACTTGTGTGGTACATTGTATATTGTTTCCTGACACTGAACCAGAGACTTTCACTTAACTACAACAATGAAAGGCTAAACCTAGCAAGCATTAATAGTTACTGTCCATATGGCTATTACATCAAATTAGTTACAAAATAACCCCAAAACACATTATCAATTCAGTCAAGTATAAATAAGAATGCCTGATAGAATGATGTAAACTCGCATCATTTAAAGACTTAATTCAAAGAACTTCAAACTCAATCCAATACTATCAAAAGTTCAGCCTGTATGACGAAGACTAATAGAAAATTATTGCTGGAGTCCAATTTGGTAAATTGTTGTGCTACAATGCAAAAAGTAGGGAAACATCTTGTGCTATAGAAGTACCCTGTTGAATTTGTAGCTTTAGATCAATTACTAGTGATCATTTTGCATCTATTGGTAGGAATCAATGCTTGGTTATGCAATAGTGTAAGTCAGAATAGTGAAGGTAACAGGCCAAGTGATACACTCGGCCTGCTTTTGGGATGTATTTATGAGCGCAAAACACAAAAATTCAACACAAGCAGAGACAGAAACTGGCAGATGGATCTGTTTGGTAGTCTGAATTCAGTCAAACGCTACTCTTCAGTTGTAGTTGATACAGCTTTCCACTTTTACCAACACAAACTGTCATTGGCCCTTGATGCAAACTCTGAAGCTGATTTGGACTGTGCATAGTAACTACAACAATGCCAGTGTCTGTAAAATGTAAAAGGTATGTGTATTGGTGTACACTATATCGAAAAGTCATGGTTTTAAGTTTTCCAGAACTGTGAAATAATACTAAGGTCACTTTTGAGAAATGCATTTGCAGTACTTATTCTTTACAGGAAAGTTTCACCAAGTTGCTCAGATATCTATGCAAAAATAAAGGAACCCTCCAAGGCATGAAAGACAAGTCAATTATCTGCAGTATTTTCTTTTCCATACACCACTCCTTTTTCTAATGCACATCATCCTGGTTATTCAAAGCTAAATTAAAAAGAAACAAACCCAAACGTAGTCTGTCAGAACTTTTCCCAGTAAACTCTACCACTCCGGTGGCAAATATAAAAGTGCAGAACATCTGGACCACGTGGCTGCCCAAACACCGCTAACAATGGTACATCTGTCCAGGCTGCCTTGAGTTCTCTGGAACAGGTTTTAAATTCATTCTACAATATAAACGTAGGCATAACCTATTAATATAAACCATCTTAGAACTTAAATCTTCATGTACAAAAATGACTAAGAATATCTAATAGTAACTAGTGCAGTGCGTCAGTGTTTTTGTTGGTTTTTTTTTTTTCTTTTTCATTTAGAATAACTAGGTATTATATGAAACTAGTTGTCGTACTCTCTGGTTGGTAAAAGAGATGCTGTGTGAGCTAACAGTAAAGGCAGCCTTTTTCACACCAACCACCTGTTTACTGTTTAAAAGCCTTCAATAGAAAGCAAGCTCTGGGATCATTCCACTCCATTTCAGTTCATTAAAGGACAATATCACCCTCCTACATACTGGGTTCCAATTTGAGGACCTGGCCCAAGTTGCTAACGTCTGGCTTCCAGTGAATTCTGGGCCACTCAGAGCAATAAGCACTTTATTGCAGTCTCTAGTTCCATCATATGGACTGACTAGCTTCCCTTGGTAAAGACAAGGCTAGGATATTAGGTAAAGCACAATGTTTTACAATAAAGTGGAGCTTCACTGGTCAGCACAGGAAATAAGCACTGGAGCCTGAGACATTTCATTTGGCTGTCCATCATGTGGGAGAGGTGTTGCCCTCTGACTTCTGCAAAAGAAGAAAAGAAAAGGCACCCATCAATACTTGGAGCACAGGAAGTGCTGTTACCAGACCAGAAAGGACAGGAAGCAGCAGTTGTATGGTTTACACTCAACACTGCAGCACAGCAACTCCTCACTGCTGCAGGTCCTCACATACTCTGGTTACATGTGCTTTCAGAGGTGTCCCTGCAACAGTAGCACAATATCCTGAAGACAACCTACATCACAATGCAAAGGCAGGAAAAACCAAGATGTGATGGTATTTGATTACACAAAGCAAAATGCACAGCGTAAGAGTAAGTTAAGAGCATGCAAGCACTGAGACTCATTTTGCAAGGTTCTGCTGCAGCCCTCAGAGGCAGAGCATACAGCACGTGTGGCAAAAGAAGGTAAATGCACAGAGGCACAGATCATGGTAGTGTGAGTCAACAGACAGCTTTTAAGCAACATGGAAATATACTCATCAGCAGAGTTGCACATTGGGATTCCTCCACGTTACCTGACTTATCACTACATCAGCCTAGCACATCTCTTTCATTACTACAGCAGAGTTAATTTACAAATGATTCCCTGGCACAGGATATCATAAAAATAAACTGTGCCAGAATTATGTGCTGGAAATCACTATCAGCCTTGGTACCAAACGGACTTGGGAGAACTCCTTTGCAGCTTGCTTTTTAAAATACATACACCAAGCATGTCACTGCCTGTTATTTACTCTCAAAAAGGAGGTTCTATTTTTGTTACAGTATTTGTCATTTGTAGCAATGAAAATCTGGGGCCTGCTTCTTATTTACACCAGGGCCACTTTACCTCACTCCAGCCCAGCTAAGACCCCCAGTGGAAACCCCCAGCAGAGGTACCCATGTGCTTCACACAACCAGAGTGCAATGAAGTGTGCTTGGCATAAAATGCAGCTCAGACTCACAGTGCTTAACCAGGGCATGCACAAGGTAAATAAAGTTAGGCAGAAGACTTCAAATGAAAACCACACTGCCAGAAGGATTCCATGTCCCAAGGCTCTATGAAACTATTTAATAAATTGAATTCAGACGCTGAAAAAACACTTCAAGCAAACCTCCAGTTCTTTTCTTCACATTTCTGGCTATTTGCAAACAAAGTGAGTTTACAAAAGGTAACAACAGTTGACAGAGTAGAAAACAGAGAAGCACCTAGCCTGCAAGATTCAGGTTTCTGATTTGACTCTCGTTTTTCCAAGTCTGCAAGAGATGTGGCTAACTTTCTACTGGAAGAGTCCCTCCCCCATTGCATTTTCCCTCCCTCATGGTGATTACGAACTGGCCTTTCCAACAGTTTCCAACAATATCCAACAGCTGGATATTAGCCAATTTGGTGTTTTCCAGCCTTATGGAAGGTGCTGCATTGCTCAGCTACGTAATGACATGACAAAAGATGGGATTTAAGGGGAAAGACCCAAGCACAAAGCTCTGCAAAACATTAGCTCGTTTCAACATGGACAAGAGCAGGACAAAAACTCTTAAGAGGCACAAGGAAGTAAAACCACAGCAGAGCAAATCCTGTTGCTTTTGTGCACTTCTGGTCAGCGTTAACAGCAGTCAATGAAACCACAATGGTGTGAATGAGAGCAGAGCTTAGCACAGCACTTCCACAAGTCCGTTTTGTGGCTTATGATGACAGGCTGATTGCAGTGTGAAATCACTTCTCACCCAAAACAACATTGCTTAAGCAAGACAACAGCTTCTGCAGAGAGGAACCAGCAGATCTGTTTCTTGAAGGATTCCCTAGCTTCAGAAAAGCCTTTGAGCATTTGCTGTGCAGCCTGAACACAAAGAATTCATCAATGGGGCCCATGAGAGGAACAGTTAATTGAGGCTGTGAATGGTTTCATGAACTGCTGCCTTGAGGAGTTGCTTAGGCAGCCAGCAATCTGTCAAATGGCATCTGCAGAGGCTGTGATGGTTTCAAACTGGCCCAATGCTTCCTCAATGAGTTTCCACTGCAGGAGAAGATGTGCCTTCATATCCAGTAAGCTCCATGAAAGAGTAACACTGGATAATTAAGAGCCAAGGAGGGCCTCCTGTCTTTGGTTTACTCCCATCACAGGTCTGACCATGCTGATCTGATTCAAAAGCCCGAAGTAACCTGCACATTCAGCACCTTATCTGTATGGATGGCCTATCAGTAACTGAGAGGACCAACCCAAACCACCCTGGCTTCCTATCACCCAGAGTTGTTCTGCCCTATGCTATTCTGCAGGTGCTTTACCTTCTACACAGCAAAGCACAAGAGTAAGAATAACAAGTTAGCTTCCCTCAGCCATGTTCAGCATAAAAACTTCATCTGAAAATGTATGAAATTCTCTCCACCATCTTAGGTTTTCAGCCACTGGAAAATGTAAATCAGCAGTAGCTATTTAAATCTGCTATTATCTGACAAACAGCATCTGATAATTCTCAATCATTAGGATCGCAAGGAGCATATGAATCTGTTTACACACAAAAACTGGTAGGTAAGCTTACTGGGAAGGATTATTTTACTAACTGCTAAATAGATTACACTGTCATTTGGGTGAAAACTTAACGCTACTAAGCAAGTGGTGTAAAGCAGACATTCAGAGAAAGCTGTGGAAGAGGAAACACAGGCCAAATTAAACAGTCTGCTATTCACATACTTTCTGAACAAGCTGTCAGCCACATACTATTTACTTAAGACAACAAGAAGAAAAGGAAACCATACCTGTGTACATTTTCCATGGCTGCTACTTCTGCTAGAGCAGCTAAGCTAAAAAATGCAGACACCGCTGGCATATCTGATGTAATACTATGATTTTCTTCTGTCTCTGTGTTTCTGGAGCATTCACTGTTGCAATCTGTTTCTGCACTTGATGATTTTTGAAGAGTATTTTGAGGCAGCTCTTTTGGCTTCTCCTCTGCAAAGAAATAAAGTTAAGCGTGCAGATCTAGCCCATAAATTCACTGCGGCCTGTGGATATGCTGACTTAGCCTGGTGTTAACAGAATCTTTACCTTTAGTTCTTTGATTCTGCCAGTGTCATCTGATTCATGCTGTAATAACCTCTTCTGACTCAATCTACTGGGTCAGAAGCACAGTACTAAGGTTTATGAAGCAGTTTACTGATTTTGCATTCAACTGAATTTGATCTTTTAGGTCAAGCAAGAGAGCTTTTGTGTATTCTTTAGATACAGTAGTCCTGAAAGATTATCTTACTAGAGAACTCCAACAAGGATTCTGGCATTAACTGTCATACAATGAAATTCAGTTTTACAACCTATAACCAGGTGTAGAGTTAATTTCTTTGCTGGACTGGAAACAAGTTATGAAAGGTAACCATTTTCCATTTCTCTCTGCATCAGTTCACAGTTCTTAGAGTGAAATATCCAGGGAGAAAAAACAAATTCGGTCATTCAAACAAAAGAAGTTGGCCATTATGGACTCAGTAATTTCCCAGTTGCTTGATACCTGTATTTTAAATAATGACCATTCTAAGCAGGTATGAAAACAAGTTAATTTAAAAACAATACCTTGATAGGTTGCTTGTACCCTGAAATCTTCTCCAACCATTTAGTTTCAATAAAATTTTAACTCAAATTTCCTTACCCAGTGTCCCTGCTGCTGGTGACACTCGCCCATCTGCTGTTCGGACAAGATGTGTGATCTTAGTTTTCCTTGCTTTCCTTTTCTGGCTGCCAACTAAAGGCTCATGCATCATTGATGGCTCTGGAGTGTTTAGGGCAGATATAGAAATTTTATTCTTCCAGGCAGACTCACTGGAATTTCTGTCTTCTAATAGCATGGCTGGAAGAGAATAAAAATGCAATTTTAGATGTGGAATAACTCAGCTCTTAGCTATGCTCATTTACCATTTTGCATCTATCTGCATAAAACCGCTCCTCACAGGTACTCAGAGGATAACCTATGGCAAGATACAATCTAAATGCCACAGAAGTTTGCAGGGAAGATAACAGAATCCTCCTTACTGAAGGTTTAAGTTTCTATTATTTTGCAAAGAAAACTCTGAGATCGGCAGTGGCACTTGAGTGGGAGCAGGGTCTCAGTCTGTATAAAACATTCTGTCACAGAAGATGCCAGCAAGTGGCTAAGAGAAAATGTGTTTACGGATTAAAGTCACCCCAAGACAAGGAATAACAAGGGTCCTCTCATAAGCTTATCTTAGCTCCCAGACTGACAACCAGAATTCAGCAATTCCTGATTAAAACCCAGTCTTACCTCTTTAATCACTCTAAATCAACTCCTCTGAGAAAGGGAAATACTGCCTTTTACAGAATAACAAACCTTAAAAAACACCCCAAAGGCCGCAAATACAAAAGCAGAACTGGATCACAGCTGAAGACAAGCATGCTAAAAAAAGGAAGTAAGCATGGGATAGAATACCATGACAGAAATACTGCCCACATAAAGTCAGAGAATGAGAAAGGAACAGTTTAAATCTTTCTCAGCAGCTGTGGTGTTGGTGTTCTGAAGTAACCTGTTACCCTGAACTGGAACATGATCCTGAATTTTCATTTGACTAAAGAATTTACTTTAATCTTTTCACAAAGAAATTGGTCAGACAGCAATCACAAAACATATTTAAGCTTCTAAAGTCTGAGCTCAGTGCCTAGTAGTCAACTGTTTGCAATTTACATTGATTCAGTAAGCCATTCTGCTGGTCCCACTGGGTATCACTACTCCATAAAGGCAGTCTGTAACATCTTTTCCCCTCCTGTGATTAAAGTATTATGAAGCCTGCCCCATCTATGATCACTGTCAGCTAGGGTTAGAAAGAGGCTACAGGTAGCAAATGGAATGCCCAAGTAATTTTTTACAGATGCCTGTCTAACCTGTTTTGAAATTGGGAACACACTCATGATACCTGCACCAAGTCCTTGAGGTATTTTTTCCCAGTGCACTGCCATCCTGAATGATTACATATTTTTTCCTAATGCATGCACCTCATCTCCCCTGCTGCATTTCCAACTCATTATTTTCTTTACTACCTGTCAGTTATACCCCATCTCTTTGCAACAGTCCCTGATATATTTTCCACAGCTGTTACTGTGTCTACAGCCACCTTACTCTTTCCTCCAGTTTCTTTTCATCTTTCTTCCCATTTTAAAGATTTGTTTAAGACACATTTGTCACTTTTTGGGTGGTTTGACCAGCAAAAATTACACAGACAGAACTGAAGCCGGAGTGCAAACAATTGCTCTTTCAAAAGGGCT
Source organism: Notiomystis cincta (assembly GCA_013398075.1). Classification (NCBI taxonomy): domain Eukaryota; kingdom Metazoa; phylum Chordata; class Aves; order Passeriformes; family Notiomystidae; genus Notiomystis; species Notiomystis cincta. Next base: position 214,519 of record VZRX01023084.1, on the reverse strand, counting down.
AAGAATTGAACAATTCCAATCTCCTGCACGGAGACTCACAGAGGAGCCCTCAGCCCCACAAACTGTGCAAACAGCCAAACAGACTGCATGCCCTTTGCCCTCTTTCATTTTAGTGTGTATGTCTGTTTACTGTTCATTTTGTAGATTTAATGAACTTTCTATTCAATAAAACCTTTTTCTTTTGCTGCTTTAACTGTTCATTGTGTGAGGATGTGGACTAGATGAAGAGAATAGCTGTAACACATTTTTTCTCGCTTGCAGTTGCCTTTGCTTTTCTGTTTGAATGGGAAGGACCTTTTAATGTTTTATTGTCTAAGAACACAAATAGATCCAGTACATATGTGTAAAACATTTGAAACATTCCCAACTTTAATCTGTTTATGATCTTAATTCAGCTGTGTTCTCTTGTAAAACATTTTTGAACTTGTGCATGCTCTTTATTTGGAAAGAAAGCACACAGCTTCAAGCAGCATTTCAAAGCCCTTAGCTCTAGCTGCCAACCTTCCCAGAGCAGACCTTTGCTGTAAAACTGATTTTTTTGTAAAGAGCACAAGGGAAAATACAGGAAAAGATCCACACTGCAAAAGTGACTTTCAAGTAACTCAACTGGGCCAACAATGAGATGTTCAGATAAGCTATGTGCATTGAGACCAGGATCTTAATTGGAATGTATAATTAAATAGGCAGCTTTCTCTCTAGATTTCTTATTTGGGAATTCGCAAGCGTTAATTATATTTTAATGTAATGGTCTGGTTGTAGTCCAACAGTATCTGTTAATTCTGATTTGCTCTAATTAGCACTTTGACACTGCTGTCTAATTCTAGCTTGATTGAGTTTGTAATACTTTTACTACAACTCACTTTTTTTAATTTTACATTTAATAAAAAAATTAAGACGATTTCAAACAATGAACAACATACAATTAAAAGAAACTTGATTTGGTATGCATTTAATTAGATGTGTTGTAGGTAAGGTCATTAGAAATTGATTGATCACTATGGCTGAGGATTTCCTTTTACATTTTTCTTTCTCATATTGTATGTGTCAAAAAAATAAGAGAAACAAAAACCTTGAAAGGTAAAAGAGGCAATAGTTGAAGACATAAGGAGTGTATGATGTTGGCATGTTTGATGAAGAAATAGCAGAAGGTGCCTGTAAAAACTCAGATGCATTAAGTATATTCCCTCATCATGTTTTTACAGTTTTATATTCCCTCTCCAAGTTTTTTTTTTATTAATCCTTGAAATGAGACCTGAAAATCATCTGCTTTCCTTTTCTCATCTAGCTCTAAAATAAGCTCTTTATCACTTCAACATAACATTGTTGCCATACAGTCTTGAAGAAGGACTGAAGGTGAACAATGAGTATTTTGTGTGTGTGTGTCTGCAGGGTGAATGTTGAAGGGAAGAGCATCTTTTTCTCTTCTCTAGCAGTCTTAGTGGATGCTGGGTTTAGAAATCATTTCACTGACTTCTTTATAGAGTATTATTCAAGTAGACATAAAACTAAACTTGGAGGAAATCACACAAAGGCTTCACTCACAAGACCCTTTGCACTGACTTTTAGAGGAGAAAAGAGCCCATGTTTCAACAACTCTACACCTCCTTCAAGAGGAACAGCATTGCACTGCTTCAAGTGACAAAAGTATATCCATACAGATGCTCCAAATCAGGACCTGGTTTTGTCCTGCAGGAAGGATAGGGCTAGCCAGGTTTAATTCCCTGTAGTTTTCTTTAATCTATCTGATGTCCATTCTGCTTCCCCACTATTCTGCATTCAGGAGCTGTCCCATGAGGAGCTCAGCTAATTTTCAGGGGAACATTGCCTACACATGAAATGAGGTTCTGCAGTTACTGTGCAGTCCCACCAACAGGTAGGTAGTTGCATGCTCAGCTCTCCACGACAGTGGCACGTGCAGAACTACTGGGCTGTTTTTGCAAGCAGAGTTGAAAACATGGCATGAAGGTGTGGGCCTTTGGGCATGCCTACAGCACAGTGGCAGAAATGACTCTGAGAGAGATGTATCTGGAGGTCTATGCTAGGTGGTTTCCTCAGATAGCTTTGTTAAAGGTTTGCATGGACAATTTATCCTATTCTGCAGGCATGCAGAGTACATGTAGTCTTATTTTTCTCCTGTTTTTGTGAACAAGGAAAATGAAGTCAACAGAACTGACTCAGCACACCACAGCTTTTCAGACCAAATCCCAACAAAACAGATGTAAAAGAATTTCTTTAGTGATGCCTGTTATGAAAGTTTCAGAAGTTTAACCACACTTAGTGGAGAACAAATGCTCTGTGAGTCTAAGCATGCTGGTATCAAGGAGGAAAGGTGGGCTGTAATGCTTTAATTGTCTTTATGAAGTTAAACAGTGAAAATCAAGCCAGACAGAGCATAGCTTCAAGTCACCAGTGCCCAGGGAACCACTTCACCAAGGAAGTGATGTCAAACAGACTGACCTAGCAGAAATTCCAGCTCTTCTGACAACAGGACACTGCTACAATAGTGCTTTGGGGTCAGGCAGCACCCAGATGCTGCAAGGGCTGGGGACTAAAGAGCAGAGATACAAAGCGGCAGATGGTCAAACCAGGTGCAGGAGACAGCCAGCTGGGTGAAAAGCTCTGCTGCAGGAGCCTGAGCTGTTCCAGCCCCCCTCCAGCCAGGATGGTTGGCAAAGGCACAGAGCTACTGGCTCCCTCTGGGCTGCAGCCCCACAGGGCAGGGCTCTGGTGTGCGTGGGAGAGCTGCTGTAGGAGCAGGCGCAGGGACGGGGCTGCTTCACACGCGAGCTGGCGCTGAGAGCGGTGTGTGTGTCCATCCTCTCTTCTCCCCTTCTGGTGCCAAGGCCAGTATTACAGCTGGCTCTACACAGACCATGCAAGAGCCTCAGCACAGCTCACACTACGTGTACCTGCACAGAGGCAATCACTGCGACTTGTTATTCCAAGTACAGCTTCCCATCAGAAAGGCTTGTTGGTGTGGCAGGAAACTAAAACTCCCAGATGAGTGTTGACTTTCCTAAATATAGGCATGGGTCCAGCTGTGCTTCTCTCAGCCTTCCAAAGGAAGAGCTGTATCTCTTGACATATTCAATTGCATTACTGTTGCTCTCTGCTGCATTTCACTGTTATTTAACTGGGCTGTACCCTGCTCTATGAACAGCTGCAAACTCTTAATATGGTGATGTGCACTGTTGCTGCCATGTACAATGTGGTCAAAATTCACTCAGGTTTTCATACCAGAGACACATGGACAACACAAAACAATCACATTAAATCTGCCTTTACTGCACTTACTTTCCTTCACTCCCAACACAGATGCACATAGGCACACACACTTTTCAAGATGACAAAACGTGAAGCCAGCATGACCTCTGCTGACAGAATCCTTCCAAGTGTCTCCTCTGCAAGTATACAAACATTCAAGCTCTTTCTTTCTGCAAAATTAACTTCATAAAAACCAAAACCGCACATTATGTAGACTTGTGACTCACCACAAATACAGACTAACCACAAAAAGGAGCCGAAATTTTCATTTATTGTTTGATTCACAAAATGCTCAAGTAAGAATTAGATGAATTGAAATGAAGATTCTAGGATTCCCATCTTGAATACTGCAGAATATGGGACAGCCCAGCCACATGGTTTAGGGCCTGTTGCCTAGGGACTCCCGGATGGAGGATGAAGATCCGTAGGCAGCACATGAGGGAAAGGCTGTCCAGCACCTGCAGAGGCCATGCCCACACTGTGCTTTGCTGATCAACACTTTGCTTTCAGTCACCACAGGGTGCACTTCAGAGTAGGCAAGACTCCAGATTTTCTCCCCTCTGTAATTCAGGGGAAAATGCAGTTCCCCATCAATATACAGACATCCACTGCCTTTCCTCTGATGATTATATGTGTGTAAGGCTCCTAAGTTCCTCATGTATTTGCTTTAGTCTTGGGAGGAACTTAGCAAGTTGGCTCTGCCCCAACAAATGCACAGACACATCTTTAATGTTTAGACACTATGACATTATTCACATGCTTAACTTCCAAGGACATGCCTGTGTTGTGCTGGAATGAGGCCAGGGTACTCAACACTTGCCAGGCTTGAATCTTTGATCATAGTGCACACTTCACTTTGTATCAAAACAGGCTGGCTTCTTTTAAACAAATGCAGAGTTTGACATTTTGTTTACCCACATTTTTATCTGCAGATTTTAAGATATTTATATCTTTTAGTCTTTACTTACTCATCTATTATACAATTTCTGTTTCTTTTCCCACAGGAGAATTTAAACACTATTTTTCTTAATAATTTGTCTACATGATCTATTAATAATTCAGGAACAAAATCTGAATGACACCCAATAAAAACTGTGCTAATGTATGATGTCTTTTTTACACCAACATGGAAGCAAGATAGTTACTTCTCATAAGCAACTCCCACAAGATATTTGTTGCACAAATACAAGAAGAAACAAGACAGAGCAAGTAATTTCAAATTTTTTGCACCATGGAATGCAGAAGAGCAGGCAGAGCCTATGTGGGAAAATAGTGCATGTGACAGAAAACAGCACCAGGAAATGAGAGGAAATTACACGGCCAAGTCGTCCTAGGGAAAGATATTAACCATAAAGGTAGCTGAGAGATGGGAATAGCAATTTTATTTTCTTAGAGAAGAACGTGGATGAGGAAGAAACCAGACATAAAAATGGAGTTAAGTAAGCAGAACCAGAGAGGCTCTTCTACACTACAAGAACAATGCAGGAGAGAACACCACTGTGGAACAGCTAAGGAACAGCCTGGCATGACTTGAATAGTGTGGGCAACATGATGACAGAAGAAAAAGGGCCCAGGGAAGCAGGCTAAGCTATAATCCTGTACATACTGTACACTTGAAAATGCTCCTCAGAGTTGTGAACTTATAGTGTGTCATATGGGATTATGATACTGTAAACAAGGACTTTAGAGAGCTAACAGCAGATAGTGGGCAGAGAAGGTCCAGAACTTAACTTAAAAAACTGCAGGAGGTATTTTCAGTATAAAGCAAACAGAAAGCTGGTTAAGATTTCTACAGAGGCAGGGTTGGAGGCTGGTATTTCTGAGATCTGGTGCAGAAACAAGTGGTTACTTCCTGACCAGGCTCTTACATCTTGACCAGTTGCAATCTGCAAAGTTCCAGACAGCAAGAAATCACAGGAATAGAGATAGGGACATGCATAAACCCTCTGGCAAAATAATATGGTGAAGGTAAGAGCAACCTAAGGACTACAGAGCTCTGAGCTGCAGAAGATAAGTTTTCAGGGCCAACTGCAGAATTGTCCTTGCTTTGTCAGCTCTGCTGTATGGCATCTGGAGCAGGGAAAGTGTAATTAAAGGGAGATGCCAAGTAAAAACAAAACAGCATCATACTGGAGTAAGGTAATATCAACTGGAGCCAGGAGGCAATGGAATCATAGCAGACAGGGAAAATAAAGAACCAAAGCAATCAAAGACTAGAGAGCTGAGGTGTCTCTGCCTAGAAGCATTTCCCTGAGACTGAACTGAGAAAGAAGGCAGCCAAAAACCTTAATTAAGCAGTGCACCAGTACCTGTGTCCGGAACATTAAGCTTCTTTCTGTGCTTAAATTTGCTGACAATTCTGTGGAATAAGTTCTTTTTCTGAGACTGGAATGAACCTACAGACAACATTAATAATACATACTTTTAATTAGAAGCTTGGAAAAGAGTACAACAGTCACAGCATGTACTGTACATCCTCCCCTTCCTAGAATACAAGTTGCAATTTCATGGGGAAGCACAGAACCTGACCTTCTGCCCAAAGGGACTCTGGAGGCTTTCAGTAAGCTGTAGTTCAACCCACCACTTCCCAGTGTTTAAGTGCATATGATGCATTTTGGCGAAGGAAGCCCTTAGGAAAGCTTAGCCATACAATAAAAACGGGTTTTTCTTGCTTGTTGAAAGATATGTTCTCTTTTGTAGGTATACTGGGCTTGGCTGGCAGGGAGTAAACAGTGCTGGCAACACACCAATGGCTTAGTTACTGCTGAGCAGCGTTTACAGAGCATCAAGATCTCTCTTTCTCATTCTGGCACCCCAGCAAGTAGGCTGAGGGTGTTCAAGAGGATGGGAGGGGACATGGTTGGGACACCTGATCCACACTGGTCAAGAGGTATTTCACACCATACTCAGCACAAAACTGTGGGGAAAGCTTTTTTTAAAGTTGTCCATTGCTCAGATACTGGCTGAGCATCAGTTTGTTAGTAGTGACTGCTGGCTTTTGCATTACTTGTTTCCTCCCTCCAGCTTATGAAACTGTCTTCATCTTGACCCAGGAAGTATTTTTCCTTTCCTCTGCCCTTCCTGTTCTCTCTCACTATGGGAGTGAGCAACACTGTGAGTGGGAACTTACCAGCCAGGGCCACCCCACCACAGAATGCAAGAGCTATCACTACTCTTCTGGTGAGCAGATATGAAAGACACTAAGTGCAAAAGTAAAAGCTCCCAGAGCAGGAAGGTGAGGTTATGTCCAGCTCATAGTATCATTCCTATTTTGTCAGCAGAGTCTTTACTGGGAGCAGTCAGAAGACATCTTTGTGACGCTGGACCACAAAATATGCCTCTATCAGAGGTCATCAAGAAGTTAGTCTTTGCCTCATCAGGGGAGCAATCAGTGATCTAACAGCAACACAGGCATAAGAGATGCATAATCTCCACACTGCAAAGCCATTTTTAGGGAGTTTACAGAAACTCCACTTCAAAATCTTATTTCCAAAGACACAGTGGACAAGCAAGTCTTCAGGCTAGTTCAGGACAGACCAGCCCAAGCAGAAATGAGATACTGTGCACTTGACAAGATGACTTATAGCGTAACAAGAGGGCATCCTACCCATCTCCAGCTCACCTGGAACAGTATTCTACCCACCAAAAATACTGGTACTTTCCACTCCTCATCCTTAAAAGGAACCAGACACACACTTTGGCTACTGGGACTCAACTGCAACCATATAGGAATGTGCAGTCAGGGTAAACCTACATTACACATCTACAATATCCCATCCCAGACTGCAAGGAAAGAAGGAATAAGGTGTGTAGCACATAGAAGAAGTATTTAGTCTCACGAGGTGAAAGCCATTCACAGACACTAGGTTGTCTGATCAATACCTGAAAATTACTGAGAGAAAGCTAAAATCCAGCCAGAGGCAGGTATAGAAACCTTAACACCTTGCACATGATTGGCTTTGTGGCTCACTGCTACTTTTTTCATATAGAAGAAATCAAAACTTTGGAAAAAGATTAATAAAATTCCAGAATTCTACAAGTCAAACAACAAACCAAAGAAAGTCCAAGCAAAAGATCATCTTAGGCAACATCAGCCTGAATCTGAACAGCTTCACTAGAACATGTATAGAAAATACCAGAAAGTACAACAAAAGAGGCCACATCTACTCAAATTTACTGAAATGTTGTTATGCAAATTTTACAACAGCTTCCCAAGTATCACAGAGAACTAGTCTAGTGTGAGTGCAACAAAAATGTAAAACAAGGAATGAAAAAGCTAAGAGAGCTTGAGCAAAAGTGTAAGTGAATGAACTGAGCTCTTCTTGAGACTAAGCTCAAATACTTCTTCCACATCAACAGAAGTCCTCTCATCAGTTCCACAAGAAGACAGAGGTACATAACTACATGATCCTTGTGACATCTTTATTATTATTTTAAAATCAGCAGATTAGTGATTTCTGCAGGTGCCTGGAAGAAGCAACATGTTACATATTACCCCGTCTCAATTTCTACTGCTCAACCTGTACCCTACAAATCATTTCAATCACTATCACAGACAGTCAGCCAGTGTCAGCAACTCTAAGCAGAATAATTGAGATGAAACCTCAGGAAAAGAGGACAAGCATTGTACAGACGAGGAAACCCATGTCTTTAATCTCTTTTTTTCCCCATCATAGGAATCTTTGCCATCAGCCTGCCATCTGCAAAATGCCACTTTCCCAGATGGAAAATCTAAGCACATAGACTTTAGTAGGGCAGAAAGAAAAGCTGCCTTTAAGTAAGGAAACTTCCTGTTTCCTTCCCTTTTCACTGTTACTCCTGTGATACAGTGAGACAGTTTTAGTGTTACTCCTGTTACTCCCAGTGACACTTAGAATACCCTTTGGCCATAAATGCATTGAAAGAGAAGATGGGCTAATAGCTAAATAAGTCAACAGTTCATACTTGGACTTGAGAATGTAACTTCTGACTCCATGAGAAACTTCATCCATACTCTCTGCCCTAACAGTGTATGCACAGTCACCAAGCAGAATTTGAGAGGATGCCTGGCTGGGCTACACCTGTTTCATGGGGACAACAGGCAAGTATTCCAAGACTTCGAACAAATGCCAGTTGTGAACATTCAATCCAGAGAAAATCCATGGCTGAAAAAACTAACCTAAAAGACTTGCGGTTATGCAATGGACCCTGGATGTGATTTCCTATAAAAGCTGAAAAAGAATTTTAATGTTAAGTCTACTTGTCATTGTTATCCAGCTATCAGCTCATCTTGTTCTATTGGAAATATTCCTCTCCCTAGCACTTCAGCAACTGCCACAGGATTTAATCCCTAGCTTGTCCTTTGTGCTCACTGAGAGCAGTAGGGATTCCTCCTGGGAATACTTGCTACAGCCAGTGGCAGCTGCTCGGGGAAGCAGGAGGCAAGAAAATGAATCATAACTGCATTTCCTCCAAATTTCGGGGCATAGGCCTCTTTGTTCTCAAAAAGTTCCCTCTTTTAAAGGCTCTGATCAAATAGAGGATGTTTCAACAAGATCCTAACAAAATCAGGACAAACAGTCTGTGCATTTCTGCATCTCTCAGAGGAAGGCACTGTATTTTTAGGTCATGATCCTTGGAATGTTACAGCATGCAATCTCCAAGCATCTGAATGCTCTGAACTGAGCCAAAAACACCCCAGAGCTAAGACCAAGAGGAATGCCACAAAGCAGCATCCCTTTTTAAGCTGATGCTTTATTTCTAGTCCTAGAGGCCACAGACAAAAAAAAAAAAAAAAAAAAGGGGAAAATTTTCCCCCCAAAAAAAAGACCCAGTGG
>VZRX01023084.1:188479-205308 GCA_013398075.1 Notiomystis cincta | reverse complement strand
TTTTTAGCCCAAGGGGCCAAAAAAAAAAAAAAAAAAAAAAAAAGTGGACAATTTTCTCCCCAAATAAAAGCACACTGTGCATTCTCCTCTTTGACTGCCCAAAATGAAAACTTTAGTGCAGTGCTTGGTGTGTAAGTGAGCATTTCTTCACAGTACAAAGCAGAAATAATGACTCTGCCTGTTGCTCACTTTTGCATACAAGCAGATTAGTGACTCACTGCAGACAGCTGACTTCTGCGTGGCGGGATGTTTTGGCACATATGCCATTGGAAAAAAGAAGAAAGAAAAGGAAACAGTCACAGCTCCAGTAAATGTCAGAGCAGGCCATCTGCACAGATTCAGTATAGCTGTATTCTTCAGCCATTTTGTGACATTCTTATTGTATATGACATTCCCAGTTCAAAACACTTGATGTGGATTTTGACAAAGCCTTATGGCTTCTTCAGTCCTGCTCCCATTGAAGCAAGACCCCCATTAATTTCAGTGGGAGCAGAATTTAGACAGTTTGGAAACTCTGGGGAAAAAAACCGCCTCTCATTTAAGAAAAGGTTCAAATTTTCCTTCATACATGTGGATTTGAAACAGCTTTCATGTTACAGGGTTCTTCAGGTGTTTTTATATGAAAGAACCGGCTGAAGTGTGGACTGAACAGGACAAACACAACAGAAGTAGCAGGTGGGCACTGCCCTACTGATTTCCCACTTCAGAGCAGGAAAACATCCTGACAAACCTGGCTGTGCAGTTAGGTAGCAGATCAAGCCTGTGGTAGGCATTGGCTAATGACATTTGACAGAAAATCAATCCAGCAACATTTACTCCAAAATAAAACTTACTAAAGCCTATAGTCATAGTTGGGGATGGGGTGCAGAGAAACAGCCCAAACCCAACAAACAAAAATATTTCTCCATTTTCACTCACCCATTCTAGGGAAGGTTTAGTGTGCAGCACTTCAACATATTTTCTACATTTAAATGTTTAGTAGACACTGATCTGTAGATTTCAAAAATTAAGTAGTTATCTGTGCTGAGTGAGAATGCATGGATAGTTTATGATCCTGCACATGCTCATTCCAAAAAAAGCAGCACATCATTTCAAAAAGTGTTTACCTAAACCCATCCCTACTGATTTTTATCTGTAAATTGGAAACACTCAGAAGCCCCAAACAGTCTTACACACTATTTGTGCTGAACAACTCTTCTAGTTACCTGCCAGAGACACACCCAAGGAAAAGCCACACAGCAGAAACAAGTCCACACAACACAGTAATGCAGAGCAGTGCAAAGTTAAGGTCTGCCACATCCCAACACAGCACATCCATAAGACTATACTGACCCTTCATGGTTCATGCAATGTGGACCCTTCATGGTTCATGCTCATCACATTGCATAAGAATAAGATGCTACTTTTGTTTAATTCTGATGCTATAAAAAAGCAGGATAATTCAAAAACCCCAGAACCATTCCAAACCAAGCTCTATTATTTTGCATGATATGCCAGTTTCATTTCCTGCAGTATTTGCAGTAGCCTAGCACACAGACCTGCTTCTGCTACACTTTTGGAGGGCAGGGATCTGTAAGAGTCTTTGTACTCATCACACTTCACCAGACGACAGCACGATGAGGCTCAACAGCCTGTCAGTACATCACATTTTGAACTGAGGGTTCAGTTTAATAAATGTTTGACTCAGCTGGAACAAACCTTACTAAGCTAGTAAGCTTGCTTGCATGCACTTTAGGTCAGATCATTTCAAATCCACTACTTGCATCCTAATTTTACACATTCTAAGAAAATAAAACACATTTAAAAATGACCTACTGCCAGGAAATATTTATTTTTTAGCAATCTTTCTTTTCCAGAAGAAAAATAGTTTGTTGGAAAGTTTTTCAACTACTTCTTGAGAGCTGACTGAACTTTGCTATTCAGGGAGTTGGAATGACTGCCACAAACTGTCAGCTTGCCCAGCTGAAGTGTGTGAATTCAACATTCACTGGATATAGGAGCAGGTATCACTAGTTCTGTCTGGACTTAGTTTGGGGTTGTGGTTAGATGCTCACTACAGAAAGAGCAGTGTTACTATCAGATATTCCTGCCCTGGGGCTGCTTGTTGCAACCCCACAGCTCAGTTGGTGGAAAAGTTCATGTGGCTGTCTACCATCTGCTCAGTGCAAAGTCAGCTGGCTTAATTTAAAGAGCCCTTATTGTCAGCCAGAGGCAAATGCTCTGTGATTGTCTCCGCAGGGCTGTGCCAAAACTGCTCATATCAGGCTTGTAACCAGCCTGCAGTTATGTTTTTGACCTTCCCTTGAGACAAGGCCGAATATATTCCAAAGCTCTTTAAGGGATGCTGACAAAGATAAAAACTAAACTCTCCTGTATAAGCCTACCCAAAAACAGAATGCAGTTCTGGGCTACCTGGCTTGAGGCAGAATTCTAGCCCACCATTCCCAAACAACACAGGGCCCACAGAATTTTTAAACACACAGACACCTGAACAGGTAAATACTCTAGCAAGAAATCCAGTGAGCTGCTACGACAACGCCAATTGCAGTTAAGATCACTGTAGTTGAGATTTTCTTCCCAACAGATGTTGCTTAATTAACCAGAGCATTATCATACTGTAAAGCAATTCATTCATGCTCATTTAAGAAGTTCTGTCAAATATGTACCATAAAACAATTAAAATTAAAGGCAGCTGAAGTCAGAACTAGCTTGGTATTAGCACAAGTCTAATTTTGCAAAGTGGCTGTTCCACATCTAATTACAAAAATCAATACCAAAATTGGCATGCACTAGAAAAGAACAGCTGTTCAATCCTGCACACTGTAATGTGATTATTTGTGAAGCACTCAAAAGGCATAGATCTAATCTGGGGTCACCTGGCTAAAACAGCCGTACTGGATCTTAAAACCCGTCAGTCAGTGGAACTACCATTGTTACAGAAAAGGAAACCAATTTCCCATTGCAAACTGGGCCTGGTGAGGATCCTTTTCAGCATCCTTCTGTCTTGTGGAATTACTGGTATATAATTCCTTCCTTTTGTCATGTTTCTATACTGTGTGTATGCATCAGTATTTCTGCCACAGTATAAAAGTAGTTTTACCCAACCACACTGTCACTTCTCTACCACCTTTGTGTCACAGGTTGTCTGTATAAAAAAATAGCCAGGTGTGTCATGAGTTTCTCCCTCCATGAGACTCAGCAATGGAGCTGGGTATGGAATTGGTTTTCATGTCCTCTTTTTTTTAATCATGGCAGGACATTTTTGCTCAAAACTTATAACAGAATTATAATCTTGATAGCAGAAAAATTCTAGATGTTTCATTCAAATATCTCTGGTATCTTATGTTTTAATTTACAGACCCTAAAATTACTGTGAAATTAGAACTGGCATAAAACTAAGCTTAGAAAAATGTCAAAATGCAACCTTTGACCATATGCCTTTTTTTCCCCATTTTCTCCTGGGAAAACTTGTCAAATTCACTTAGCTCATAAATATGCATGTTTTTGAAAAACTTTCTTGCTGTGAGAAATACATTTCGTGTACAAACTCTCCCCAGTTCTACTTAGCATGAAAATCAGCAATCGAGAGTGAAAACTAAACCCTGAAAACTAAACCAGATAAGAACCAGCTAATTTCAGTGCTAATAAATTGCTTCTTTGACTTCAGCCTTTTCACAGGAAACAGTAAAGTAAGGAAGTATAAATTCCTGAGCTTGTCAGAGCACTGCTGTTATTTAAGAAGGTCCCGCACTTGGCAATTTACCTTTGTTGGATTTTGGTAGTTCACATGTGCCGCTTCCAACCTTTCGCTTTTTCCTCGAAACAGCTGAATTTTTCCTGTCAAAGGTAATAGGACTGTATTGAGGGAGGCTGTTGAATTTCTTTGCAAATTCTTCTTCCAATTTTGCTAAGCTAAATGGGAAACAAAACCATTCAAATTAAATGTAACTCTTTCTGGAGAAAAAAATACACTGTTTAAGAGCATGTGTGTGTGTACACACCCTTCTATGCAGGGAGAGGGGAAAAACAGGTAAGTGCACACACTGTAAGCACAAAACCAGTATATATTAATCCAGCTTTGAAATGAGAATGCACATTTCTATTGTGCTTCTGCATTTGTTCCAGTGCAAATTGATTACCTTAGTAGCATAAGTTAAAATTAGAAAAAAATAATCAATGTCATACTGGTGACATTTAGCTGTTTGCTGCACAGATTCATACAAGAGATTTGTCTGTTCTGTGGGGGGAATGAACAAAGACAGTAAAACCAATAAATAAACCAATAAAATAACTTCACATGAAAGTTCTTACACCAGAATGAAAACAGCATTTCAAACCGGAAGAAAAATGTCAAACTAATCAATCTTCTGTGGATACTCTGAAACATGAAGCTTTGTGGTGGGAATTAGTTTTGTATTTGTTCTGGGTGATTAGATTTTCTCCTCTCACATTTTATTTGCTGTGAGATGAAAAATGCAACTAGCTTATGCTTTCATGAAACCCAGCAAGCTTCATACTTCAGCCCAACCTGAATGGTTGTCAGCAGATTAGCTACAACTCAAGAAATTCACAGACAAGATATGATTGTTCCTAATAGCCAGAAGAAAACAAAGCACTCAGAAGAGGATGGCACAGCATTTCTGGCTGTAATGACTACACTGGCTTGCATAAGCACTCTGTTCCTGCAAATTTCTGCAGCCAGACAGGAGTATAAGTAGGAACTGCATTTTAGTAAAAGGCAGTGCACACAGGTTATAAACAGCACTGTCAATGATAGGGGAACATGACATTTTCCACTTGTTTTTAATTCTCCTTGCTATGAAAAACCTCAGCTTGACAGAAGTTGACATGACTGCTGGAAGGATGGCCCTTACACATTGGAAGTATCACAAGAAACATGGTACTTCTCTCTGCTTTCTGAAGCAGCACTTCAAACCAATTGCATTCTGAAAGCTTTGGTACACAGAATGATAGCTCATTCTATCTCTGTAATTATTACTTCTCTCAGCAAGCAATTTTCCATCATAAAAGACAGCCTTGATTCTTTGCAGACCAGGTGCACAGTGGGTTTGTTTGTTTGTGTACATGTTTTATTTTGATCTTAAATCACAAAGGTATCTGACATCAGTAGTGCTTGGTACTGCTACCTTTTTTCTCTTCCACATGGATGTTCCCTGACAACCACAAAACCATCCGATTTTCTGCTCTGACAGCTGTCATGCAATGCCATCCTCTGACTCAGCTCCTCTCCCACTGGCTGTTCCCACCTGCCTCAGCTCCTGCCCCGAGGGCATGTGAGAGGCTGCAGTGCTAATTGGGAAGGCCAAACCTCATTTGACAGATGATGAACTGCCATCCCAGCTAGTAATTTATAACCTGAGTGATGTGCAGGCAGTGAGGAGTGATGCTATCTCTGTGTCAGTGATTCATTATTTAAAGAAACAAAAACCATCCACACTGTCATGACTTTTCAGAGCCTCTCAGAAGCCTGCCTGGACATGTGCAGCTGAGCTGAGGTGTTCATGCTGCCTAGTCCTGCCAGGAGATACATTCAGGTAGAGCACTGATTGGCAAAGAAGTGGGCTGTCTGTGGGAAAAGCACATCTGACCCAGATCATCAGGGAAATGTGGGCAGTTACTGATGGGGGAGGTAGGAGGACACAGGGAAAATTCTGGAGAGGTGAGGACCCTTTCACCAACACACACAAAATGAGGCTGAAATGTGATGCTGAAGGGAGCAGAGGGAGTTAAGTGGAGCAGGTAGAGGTAAAACCAGCTCTTCAAGAAGCCACAAGATCAGGTAATGCAATGGATACCTTCTCCAGCACTTATACTTCACAAATTCTTAATTCTGCCTTTACAGAGTTCACTAAATAATATTCATTAATGATGCAACTGAGTAAAGGTGAGGGATTGGAAAATATGTATTTCCTCATTCAGCCAGATAATGAGGATAGAACAGTGTTGAATGAATGATTTAGGCAATTTTCCTACCTACTTTGAATAAATAATTTACAACTACCTTTTTTTGTGCTAAAAGATGTGATAAGTTCTCCCACCATTATATGTGAAAAGTTTTCAATCTTTCAATTTAAGCTTAAAAATATTTCCAAAATTTATACAAAGCTCTAAAAATACAAAGTGTTCCATTTTTTCTTGACTATTCCAACAAACAAGACTTGGGGACTCCCGTTGATTCAATACCTTTGCTGAAAGTGAGCTGCAACTAGATGTCACATAGACTAGGTTATATAAAGGGCTACATATTATAATCTTAAGCATGAAATATGGAAAACCCTCCCTTTTTAAATTAATTTTCCCATCTGCAAGAACTTGCAAGCAGGAATGGCTACCCAGATTTAACTATTGCACCTGCAGCTAAATAAATTGGTAATACTCTGACAAAAATCATTACTTGAAAAATAATTCTGTGCAGCCTTGCTAAATTTTAATGCATCTATACTCATTAATTGTTTTTAAGATATATTTAATTTCATCATGGTAGATATAAACAGTTTATATATCTTTAAAATAGAAAAATGACATATTTATCATAATTATTTGCTAATATAAGAACATTGTTTACTATTCCTCTGTAAGCAATCTCTGCAAGTGGGCAAAGAGATCTATTCTTTCTAGTCTAAAATGGTTTATGATGAACACCTACACAGAACTTTAAATAGTGCTTGCAAAGTACTCTGAAAATGTAACTAACCCTCTTCATCACTTTTTGAGCAGGTAAATACTGTGTGCTTTGTTTAGAACTGAGCAAACAACATCATTCAAATTCACTTACAGGAAAGATCTCAAAGGAATTACTTTGCTATATAAAAGACAGGTATTTAGAGCATGACTCAGTTCAACAGGGCTTTTCATTTTAAGAATTGTGATTATTTGGGTGTTAGACACAGTTCACTTAGCTGAAGTGAGGAGGACTCACTCTTAAATTATTAGGCTGATCTAACTAAAACATCAAAAAGTGTTAAGCCACAACTTACCCAAAAACAAACTCTTCCTTTGGCTTAGTCTTTTTCAGTTTTTTGTTCCCACTTGTCCCACTTGGGGAAAAGGCCCAGATTTCTTCATTCCAGCATCCTTCATGATCTGAGGAGTTGCCTTTTCCTGAGCTTCGTTTTCCTGTGATGAAGGCAGAAAACGGTTCCTCATCTTTAGAAAAATCTTTCAAAACTAAGCAGACTCAGAAGAAACTTGAGTACCCAGTCAGTACTGCATACTACTTATGAAGCCTGACCTCTCTGAAGGCAGTTAAAAACATTTTTCATTTTTAAACAGGGCAATGATCATACTGACATCTATTCTGCATCCCCTGTCTTATCTTTTCCTGGACTACCTCGAAAGTCAAGATCTCTTAAGGTATAAAGGAGAAAGAGATGAAGAGATATGTATGTAGTAATAAGCCTCCCTAAATTACAAACATATTTTTTCTTTTCTGACTGTTCTAATTACACATATAAATATAGCAGTTGGAAAAATACATTTCCAGACATCTCGGTGAAAGCTTCCAGAAATTATCTCAAATTTGTCCTTCCACAAGATAAAGGGTTCTCACTTACTGCCTACAGCAAAACTAACAACCAAAGCAAAACCAGAACACATTTGCTTCTTGCAGGATTGAGAACTATGCTCATAACCACAAGAGTTGTTTATATAGAAACAAAGTAATTGTTTGGGGTTACATACATCACAAGTCCTGCACACATCTACCAGGCAGGCTGAAAAATTGAACAACAAAGCCTTCAGAAAGAGGAAAATAGAGCAGTTAAGAGTTTGTGAGGTAAGCAGGAACACAGATCACAAGACATCAAAACATCTGCCCTGGAACATGGAGTCCAGCCACTCCACCTCTCCCTAGCATCTCAGGTAGCCAGACACAACATTCCCACTGCACACTGCTCAAACTCCAGCTTAAACATGGATGTTTACTCTTCCTCCCACTCCAGGCAGGCTTTTGCAGTCAGTTCATGCTGTAAACAAAACACTCAAAGCCACCCACCTCTGTCCACATTAGCGCGCAGAGATGTGAGCATGCCCTCTGACACCAGAGTTTTATAAAGAGCACCTTTGCAAGATCTCTCCGATTTCCTGGAGCCACAGGTTTCTATCTTTTTAACACAGTCACTGTCCTCAGTTTTGACCTGTTCTGGTAAGCTTTGGGGGACCACCTCCTCTGTTGGGGTCAGTGGTTCCACCTTAATGTTATCAGAAGCCTCACACGGTACTTCCTTGCTGGCTCCAATACTGAGGAAATCAGGAGGCTTTGATTCTTTGGTGGTCTCCATCGGTTTCTCCTTTGATGTCTTCTTGTCTTTCGATTTTACTTTTTTCTTTGGTGATTTTGTATCCAACATGCTTCCCTTCACATTTGAGATAGGGCGTTTTTTTTTGCGGGGAGTGTCCGCGAGTCTCTCAGCACCCCAGTCCCCCTTGGCCACGGCTTCAATTGTGTACATTACACTTTCAATGTCCGACTCGGAGGACTGCCTCTTTTTACAAGATTTCTTGGGGGTGGATTTTTCATTTGCGTGCCGGTCCAACTTATTTTTTTTCTTTTTCTTCTTTATCTTTTCCGGCTTTAGCCCAAGGATAGTCATGCCACCCATGAAAAGCTCTGGGGAACGGCACATGTGATCCTTTGTGTTATCCTTTCTCTCAAAAGGACTGTGTTCCATTGCAAGACTAGTAAAATCTCTGCATTTTGCAGTTTCTGATTCCTCAGCTTTTGTTTCATCTGGGTTTTGCATTTTCTCCATCTCTGATTGTTCTACTTTTCCTTTACTGGAGTCTTTTACTGTTGTTTTCTCCAGTTCTACTTCCATGTCCTCTGAAACGTCCCCTTCCTCATCTTCCAGTGCTTCCACTTTTGTTTTCCCAGGTTCTTTCACTTTTACTCCTTCTGAAGCAAGGCACATCTAAAATAAGTTTAAAAACAGTCCCATGAAACAAACATCAACTGTTAGCATTACTTACTTACGCTATCAGGAGCATTAAACAGGGAATCTCTCTGGTGTTTCAGCTTAGGAAAGCAAACTGTGCTACAGGACAGCACTGAAAAACAGGCTGAAGCCCTGCTGAAACCAATGTGATGGGATGAGGGCTAAGTGCTAGAATAAGGCTGGTGGGTTCTATTGCTCTAATAGAAAAAGACTCCAACTGATCTTAGTGGTGTTTCCTTTCAGGGTCTTTATATAATCTGGAAACCCACTGCTAGATAGACTTTCAGAATATCCTAAATGCAACAGAACACTTACCTCTGACTACTGCCACAGACAAGCTACTTGAAATCTCACATCCACTCCCCCTTCAACTTTCAAATGTCCCTAATACAATTCCCTTCTTCATTTTCCAAATGGCCTTGAAGGAGGGAGGGAAAAAATGTTCACTGAATCTCACTAACGGAGATTATTTTCTTTTACTTGAATATAAGAAATAATTTGGAACATAGTACAAAAGCCTTTCTAAATCTCTCTTCTCATGTCACAGACTTATTTTGCAAAGAACTGCAAAGCAACAGTGGTTGCCATGGTTATCTCTTCCTGGAGATAACATTAATGGAAACCAAAATCCTTATACTATCTGAGGAGCATCAATATTCAAAAAAAGAGCTGTCAGAAGGTCCTCAAACTGCCATGTTCCTGCAGCACTGACTTGGAAGATCCTCTCTATTTTTGATCACCTGTGCTGACACCTCTAGGTAGTCCTTCACGGCACCAACCAACTGCCCTTGGGAAGACATGCTTTGTTTTTACTCTCCCCTCTCAAAGCCCCCAAGCTGAATTCCCAGTGCTGTTTTGTTTTTAGAACAAATGTCAACCAGTCACCTGGAGCAAAACCAGATGGAAGAGGCTTGCTTTGAACCAGACATCAGAAGGTTCCCGCAGCTCAGCCCACAGGCCATGTGGTCAGTATGGATGTACCTCCCACAGACACCTGGGTTCTCTTTGGGTCCATTTTAGATTTCTCTATTTGGCAAGGCTTTTTTCCTTGCAAACTCAAAAAGTCTCTCATACCAATTTATGTAAGAACATAACAGCAATGACTGGGATGTTTTTGTAGCAGGTTTCCAAAATTCTTGCCGCACAGGGTAGAAACTACTGATCTGGCTCAGGACAAGCCAGGCTAAAGCACCAGAGCTTGAGCAGTACACAGTGTCTATGAGGAAACAAGTTAGACTAGGCAAAGGAAAACCACACAATGTTGATGTGGGTTCTTGGTACAAAGGTACTTCTGTGACTTTTTTACTACACTGCAATGTTAAGCACAGCCTGTGATTTTCAACAGCAAAGGATCAGTCTTTAATATGGAGCTCACTGGACTAAGAATATTTTGTCATACATCCCCTAGCCAAAGGATTTTTTCCTTTTATACATTTGCTTCTTCTGCAGTAGCCAGTAGTACAGAGCTATAGATGTGGCTACAAAAAGTGACTTCTGTCTTGTGAGCACTAAACAAACTTGTAATTAAACAATCTTTAAGACTAGGAAAGCTTAAAAAAATAAGTGTTTAGAAACAAAATAAAGACAAAATTTAAATAAAATGCCATTGGTTTTAACTGCTCCCAGAAGGAAGAACTGCTGAGAGTATCATAGCAGAATTTCTATAGAAGTTATTGACCTGTTAATTCACCTGAAAAATAAAACAGGCATGAAAAACAAAATTAAATGAAAAGAGCTCATGACCATTAACATGAATTTGTAGTGGTAATGCCCAAATTTGAATAACACAGTAATTCAGTCCTCTCTCCCAAATCTCTTTGTGCCCCTCAGCCAAACCCTAAAACCTCGAAGTCTAAACCAAGAAATTGAATCAAGTTCAGTTGCAAAGTCCCTGTGCCACCAGGAACTGGTGGTACTTCTCAGCTGCACCACACCCTTAGAAACCTCTAAGTTGATGGATAATCTGGGGAAACCTTGACTTGTGGCATCTGAGCCATGGTAATTTATGGTTCAATAAGCAGCGGTGCGATTGTAACTGTAGCACTGTTCTTCCTTTCAGGCTTTGGCAATCAACAGCATTAACTTCTCCACCCCACAGCACCTGGGGCAATTAGTCACCAGTGTTTCAGTATTACCTCTGCCAGCTGAAATAATGCTGATGTTCCACACTGTTTTGTTAAATCAGAAGGCCCTGAACGGGATGTACTTGAAGAAATCTATGGAGAGAAAAACCAACACAAATGAAATATTCTTTTATCAGTACCAATTCTTCTATGTTTAAGACATAGCTTTTGAATGGATTGTTTCCCACTCTTCCCAAAATTAATTTGTAAGATTATATACTGAAAAAGAAGTGCAGACCTGTGCATGCTGGTATGAACAAAAGCCCACTCCAACACTGCTCTGGTGAATAACACCACTATACACTAAAGGCTACTTGTAGATTTGGGGTTTTTCTCATCAGGGCTCCCACTCAGGAAGAGGATGAACTGAAGCACATGCTCTCTCACTCCAACAGCTAAGCAACAATCTACATCAGCATGCAACCCAGCTGGTGGTGGTTTTTTGATGGCTTAGTAGGACACTGGATTGCAAAATTTAATGATTTCATTTCATTATCATAGGTTAAGGAGGCTATTTCAGGCTATGGCATTGCCTTTTGGTGTCCTAAAGAACTCATATAAAAGAGATGCTCTGAACCCAAAGTTAAGTAGGAGTCCCCAAGCCTTTGGTAATCTTTAGTACTCCTCAGAGTAAAAGGAGGCTGCCATGCAAGCACGTAGCTGATTATCCTCCAGAATCCTTTTCCTGTATCAGGCCACAATCCTCTTCAGTACCTTAGAGTGTTTTGTATCAGTTTTGAGCTAGGTGCAAAGAAATGGTCTTTTTCTAAACAAATTTAAAGTATCAGTATCAGGATTGGCCACTAGTATGAAGAAAACGTTCTATTTTTAAGGACATAACTCATTATCTCTGACCAGGCTTGTCAGTTTCTTATACCTCATTCTTTAGGCTGCATAAGAAAGTGAAGTTATAAGAGACTGGGGAACTAAAGTATTTACACCCTTTTGGCTCTCCCTGTCCTCATTAACTCAGTTTTCATTGCTCTCAACCAACATAGGCCTGTAAAGTCAACTGTAGAATTTGGCCTATCACTGCCATAAAGGAAGTAAAAAAACAACACTGTGTCTACATGTCCTGGAAGGTGCAGCTCTTCACAGCACCTCCCAGGCTCTGACTATTAGAGCTCAAGCCTGCACATGCTGCTCACAGCCAAGTGCTGTTAGTGCCTCCTTGCCTCAGTGAGGTGATGCTCCACTCCCACACTGCCTCCCTTCGCTCTCATGCCTCTGCACTGAAGGCTGAAGGCAGAGCAAGAGACTGAGCAGAGCTGAACAGCAACAGCCTCCCAGGTTTCAGAATGCAGAGTGGCTGCTCCAACCATTCCTAGAAACTTGAAATTCTCAGAATTTTTAGAAAATATTTTAACCCCCTTCTGCATTTTATTTTAATCACCATCTGTGAAATATTAAAAAGGAAGGGATAGGAAGAGGGGGAAAAAAATTGTTTAAGCCACACAGCAAAGAGATGAAGGAGGAACAGTGTGGTATGCTGAAGAAGACAGGCTTCCACACACCAGACACTTTCAGACATGCCAGCAGCATTGAAACAGTAATCCAGTCCCCTCCCCGCACAGTGCACAGCATCTGCAGTTTGGAGATACAGCAGCATAGCACAGCTGTCTGCCAAATCCACCTGCAAACCTACGACACCCTTGAAGTGATTATGAACATGGTTTACTTGGGATGCTCCAAACCAGGTCCTGAACTGCTATCTGAAAACTTAAGCTGAATTTCTCACATATCATTTATCCAACTACAATCCAATATTAGAGATCTCCAAAACTGGGAGAAAAAAAGAAGAAAAAAATCAATAGCACTGATGTCCTACAAGAGCTAGAGATATGGAGGATGTGCCTAGCACATCTGCTGTGTTTTTCCCTGTTTGAATTAGAGCCTCTAACATCCATTTTGTGTATTAAATTAGGCTTGCAGGAATCCATCTGAGCAATCACTGAGAGATCACAGAAACCTGTCCAACATACAACGTCATGCTGCCAGACTTAGCTTCACTTTTTCTGCCACCTGCAGTACAAACTGTGCACTCCTGTGGACAAGCATCTGTCCCTCTACTAAATTAGGGCTTCACAAGCTTCACAGTCACATCACAACTTCTAATGCTGACTTCTAAAAATCAAGCTGCACTCAGCAATAAGCCTTACTCCAGAACAGCTCTACTCTGCCTGCTGCTGTCCTGTTAGAGGCCATATTAAAAACTTCTGGTGCCCCTGAGTAAATACCACCAGCCCTTCTGCTGTCCCAGAGCTGCAACAGTCAAATACCCTTATGGATCACTGACCACAGTTAGGTGTAATCACCCTTGCACAGACACTGCTGGCAATAGAGCACATAGCCACAAACTCTACTACTGCCAGAGACTGCCTGTACAGGAAGGAAAATTTTCTTCCACTCACTTAAGTTCCTATAAAGCCACAGAACAAGACATGAAATACTTTCATTTCAATGACTCCAATATCTGCCTTTTTCCCGAGAGGGACTGACCCCACCAGCAAGAATATAGGGCTGGCTGCAACTAGATAGGATCCAGAGAACCATTTTCCTTACTCAATTAGGATGTGAATTTAGAATAAAAAACTGAAACAACACAACAAAAACCAAACCAAAAAAGTGTACAAGAATGTGCTAGCATACTCTCTTATTTATCTGGAATACAGCATGTATCTTCATCTTTCAATCTGCACATCAAACCATGAGTGAATCATCTGTATCAAAGAGGAGACCTCTACAAGCTTGTATTTAAGACACACAGAGAATTCTAGGAGTTTGAGGAAACCCAACCCAGCATTCTTGATTACTGCTGACAGCTGCCAATTTCAGAATTTAATAAACTGCATCAACTTCCAACTCTTCATACAGATTCCTGATGACCTCAAAGTCTGCTTTCCTTTTCCTATTCTCAGTACCCAATTAAGCAATGCACTTTCAGTCATTATAACTAAAGCTTTATTTTTTTAACCCTGGTACCCAGCTCCTCATTAAGAAGAACACTGTTATCTTCTGTCTTTGCTGTTCTCCTGTTTTTATTACAGTTATAAGGCTAATTTTCCTAAAAGAAGTGTAACTTTCTGTGCTGTATCTAAGAAAATATGCACATTCACAAGTGTTTAAAAGACTAGGTCCCTGGGACCATAAGCCACTGCCTACTTCTCTTGAGGTGTCATAATTTACTAATCTATGTTTCTGGAAATACCAGATTTGGTACTAGAGCAAACCTTAAACAATTCATACACTTTGGTGGAAAAGTTATACACATCTTCCCCTTCTGACACTACTGGGTATAACTTTACCTCTGCCAACTGGAAGAGTGCCGACTTCCCACAGTGCTTTACTGGCTCAGGACTTGGCAACTGGGAAGTATTTGATGAGATCTAGGTTACAAATGAACAGAGGAGAAAATATTTCAGTGGCATACAGGAAAGACAGAAAGGAAGGGAGAAAAAGAATGGAAAATAAGGCATTAGTTAAATCAGTTACTTTTAGTTCTTTCCAGTAAAAAGTCCTACTTCAGACAGGCAACCCCACCCAAGAAACAATTAACAGATACATAGAAAACATGAGAATACAAGCAAGTACAGCATTCCTTCCTTAGATTACACTCATGGATACTCTATGTTTGTATTGTCCACAGCTAATATTCTATCATGCTGTGTGTTTTATGTCTGTTTTATGTGACCAAGTGAAATCATACCTGTTGCCTAAAAATATGCATTATTAGTTGTTAAGGTTAAATAAAATTCTCCTGGAAAGTCTGGGCAGTATTTCCCATTATTTAGATATAGAACAGGACCATCTGTCCTCACAGGCAGTTCTTGTTCCACTTTCTTTAGTTATAAAAAAGGAAGTAAGACCTATGTCTGGAGACCAAATCTAGCCTTCCAAAGAGCTGATGGTGTGCCAGCACCTGTGATGAGTAAATACCCACCATTACCACTATAGGGAATTGCTTTTATAGCCAAATTTTTTCAGACCTACTTTCCAGTGCAGCATTATGAATTCAGAAATGCCAGAATTATTATTTCTGATATGTGACCTTTTCTGGCATGGTAGTACTTGATCTGGAAGCCTTGAAAAGCCTTGTGACAAAATCACCACTGTTTCTGTGGTATCTTCCTCACCACAAAAATCACACTTAGGGCCACGATCAGGCAGATAGTGACAGGACAAGGGCAATGGTCTTAAGCTGAAAGAAGGCAGCTCTGTGGCAGATGTTAAGAAAAATTCTTAACTCAGAGGGTGATGAGGCACTGGAACAGGTGGCCCAGAGAGGCTGTGGATGCCCCAGCCTCAGAAGTATTCAGGGCCAGGCCGGATGGGGCTTTGAGAAACCTCGCTGAGTGGAAGTGTCCCTGCACGTGGCAGAGGGGTTGGAACGAGATGTGCTCTAAGGCTGCTTCCAAGCCAAACCATTCTTTGCTTCTAAGATCTTCCAGATGCAAAAATTATCACATTTGCCTTTCTCCTTGTATTTAATTCTTTCTTTTGAACTAGGTTATTTTAAGAATTTACCTTTCAATAACCTGTCAAAGAATTTATTACCCTCCCCACTGCATTCCCCTCCACCAAAATCCAGGACATCCATTTCACTTAAAGCTATTTAAAATACAGCGAATAATACTCAAATGTGCACTAATAGTAATTTTTAATATTAAACTGAAATATTTCAACATCCTAGTTTTGCTTTGAGACAGTTCAGTGAACCTTCTCAGGACCCCACTTGACCAAGTGATCTACATAGCACTTTGCAGGAAGATGTTCCCAACTTTTTAATCTTTCTATCACAACAAATGCTCATCTCAATGATTTTTTTCCAGCACAATATGAATAGCAAAAAAAGGATAGAACAACACCCACACACACTGAATTATAACTTGAGAACAAACAGGCATATCTTGTCTCCTGATGTACAAAGTGAGGAAAGAGAAAAGAAATTCTGACAAGACAACAGGTGTTCCTAACAAAATGTGAGATCTTTATAGTACTAAAAGAAAGAGAGGAAGCAAACATTTCATATGAGAAAAAAATAATTTTAAGGGTTAAGAAAACAAATGGCAAGTGATACAAGCTTATAACTCATTCAGATGAAGTTACTGGCCAAACATCAGAAGGATAAAAAGAGCTGATCAATCAGCTCTCAGTGAGATTACTGATCCTATTCCCTGTCTTAAGAACATCTTCCAGCCCCAAATAGAATAATCAAAACCTCCAGTACTACAACCACAAGCAGCCCTTTACTTATGTAGAGGTTTCCTGAAGGATCATAAGCATAAAGCTACTATCTTATATTACAATACAGGTGGGATTTCAGCTACTATATTACATTTTAGTTTGCAAAAGAAGCATGGTGCTACTTTTTCATCTTCTTCCTAGAATAGGCATTTCATTTCAACACAAACATTTAATAATTTTAGTACGTGGGCAAAACAGCAAATACATTTGTGGGAAAGATTACAGCTTTACATATGGGAAAGCTGGAAGAGAAAACACTCACTAGCTCTTACACTCCCAATTTCAAGGCATTTTGACCAAAAGTTTTGGATTCAAACTTCCTGTTCTGCACAGAAATAAACAGAGAGCAAACCTTCTCAAAGTGAGTACCTGAGAATGCAGCAGGGACAAAATTATCCTCAGGCATGCCTTTTTTCTTAAAGGATAATAACATGCTGGACTAGCAGAAAAAAAAAAAATCCACCTTGTTGCATGCTGCATGTGACTGTTTTTTTTTTTTTTTTTTTTT
>VZRX01023084.1:89652-188222 GCA_013398075.1 Notiomystis cincta | reverse complement strand
GCATGTTACTGTTTTTTTTTTTTTTTTAAATTAAATTGCCTAGAGAAAAAAATTAGCAAAGCTGTAGAAAGCAAAGAGTTTGGTGGTTGTGGATTTGTTTTATTTTTAAGATGGCTGAACTAGCAATTCTCTTACTTCCATACCCCAGCACCCTTTTCTTTAAGAATGAGTAAGAGTTTAGGGAAGTAAATCCAAGAGGTACTCTTCTTTCCTTTCAAGGAAGCAATCACCACCATGTTCCCACTTGCCAAACACAGATGCAGTAAGACTAAGAGAGCAAGGGGTCCCATCTGCTCTGCTTCCCTCTCATGGCAAGGAAGGGCACAGCAACCAGGCCTTGTGCCCTAGGGAACAGGGCCCATGGCTCAGAGATAATGGCCTACAGAACACCTTCCATAGAGGTTCAAATGAAAAAGACAAAAGTAGGGCCAATGACTTGCAAGGTCAGAGCAGCATGAGAAAGCCAAAAGTGTCACTTGCCACAGTCCAAACTTCAAAAGTTCTTATGAGGATGTCACATCATATTTGAAGACCTCCAAGACACTTGCCTGAGCACCCACAGGATCAAACAGAGTCTTGCTCCCATGATTTTCATCATCTGTTGTGGCAAGTCACTGGGCTGGCCTCATTAGCCACATCCTGAACAGCTTTAATTGACAACTATAGCACTTGGGATAGAGAACCAGATGAAAGACTAACTGAGGCTGTAAAGGCAGAAAGAATCCCATGCTACTCTACACATAACGAGCTGTTTCTGAGTGACAGGGCACTTGTACTCCTGGGGTAAAGGTGTCTGTTTTAAATGACAAACCTACTCAATGGGATCGCTGTCTTCACAAAGAGCCACTCTTACTCACCCTGCTGCAAAGGCGGTGAAGAGAAAGGCAACATATGAGGAACACCCAGCCAGAACCAAAACTGAGCTGGGATGGCTGCCAGAAGTCTCCAGGCACATCAGACCAGAGCTTGCTTCACATTTCTTCACAGGTCTACTTGTCTACTGGTTAAATAACTACTTTCTCTCCCTCTCTTTTTTCTTTTGTAGCACTGTACATTGCTGACAGCAGCTCACTGCAAATTGCTTGCCATAATTTAGCTCACTAAATGCAGTAACACGTTCATATAGACAAGATGCAGTAAGAAGTGGCACAGTAAGGAATAGGACTTTTGCCAAATTTGACAAAGACAGCCTGTGCAAATGAAAGCCCTTATAGCTGAAAGAGCACAAGCAGCTTTAATAGCAGGGGAGAAAGCCTAAAGAGGTTCTGTAACATGCTCAATACTTTCCCCTGGAGCAACCTAAATTAAATCATCAGGCTACAAGCTTAGAAAAATTGCCACTTCTCTACTGCTATAGATAAAAAATGATGTTCATCACTGTCATTAAGTTTTCACAGAAGAATAACCATGGCCAACTAGACAGGGTTTTAAATTTTGTTTTTCTTTTTTCTCTTTTCCAGATTTCTGTCTCCTATTTCCAGCCACAGAACAAAACCAACCCCTCCAGACTGCACACACATTTAAATATTTTTACAAGAAAAAGAGATTAACCCTGACTCTAAAACTGTCCTCAGTAAATCCTAATTAACTTTCCAAGCATCTCTTCCACCTAACATTTGATGATTCATACATGCACTCCACAATGTGCCAAATGAGCTCACTCAGCATAGTGGAATGCAACTCAATGCACCCTCACATCCGTATGACAATTTTCAGGTTTGCCATTTTGTTTGTTCAGTTAGGAGAGGAAATGATTTTAGGTTCTGTGAAATTCTGAGAATATGGCTAAGCCAGGTTTTATGTGACAATTTCAGGATGTTGTACTAAATGCAATACATGCTCTGTTCAACTCTACAGATATTCAGAATGACTGAGATTTTTGAAACTAAGTTAGCAGATTCACTTGCAGTATTATTCCAGTAGTTTGAAAAAAAATTAACAAGATATGTTCTCCAGTTTGTATCTTTTAACTTGGTTTAAAAGTCTGGCTTCAGCACACAGTTTCATCCTGCTCAATTCTACTAATTTTCTCAAAAGAACTTTGCAAGTTATCTTCTAATTTTCAAAAATGTGGTACCTGTAAAAATACCTTCATGATTAGAGATATTAACTCTATTGTATCTTCTACAGGGATGTTTGTAGTCAGATATTTTCTGGCATCTGAATCAGTAAACTGATTTTTCTTCCTTGGCTCTCCTAAGAAAAACACCGAGACCCATTCTAGCCAAGCTAAAAACACAGGATGGACAATTAGCTCAGTAATTCACAGAAGGAAGTGTGTGGTATGTAGCCAAGTATGTAAACACACTGAATAACAAACAGGGTACCTTTTAATCCCTTTATGCTTCTCTGCAATAGCAACAGCTCCAATCCCAGCCTTTTCAGACACACACGAAATTCACCTGTGGCTTAAGTGATTCTGCAAGCAGTACCAGACTCCACCAAATGGGCAAGAAGAGTATATGTATGGAAAGTCAATTCACAGAGGCACAGTCAACAACACATGGGAGAAGAGATTCTTAAAAGCAGCATTTCATGAACTCCAGATCTTCCATATGTAGAGGAAGGTGGACTGGTTACAAACTTATGGGTAACTGATAGGTTTGATAAGTCACCACCTAACGATGCTGTTAAATATCCTTGCAGCTATTGTGATAAGCTTCCTTTGTCCTGCAAGAATTCTTCAAATGATTCCTGCCTCTAGGGCAGTCACCATTCTGCCCTGCTGCAGCCTCTTCCACAGGCAGCACACAGTGTCATTTCAGAATGTCTTTTAATCGCTGTTTTCCTAGATGTAAATTAAAAGGCCATTTGGATAATAAGTCTGCAGTGATCCTTTGGGTATGGAAGGCTAGGTAATGTTCACAAGCCCAGTATCCCTTGTATATGCTACAGCTGGTAGAACTGGCACACATCTCATCCAATTACTCGTTATTCATCCCATGGTTTTCTTAATGCAATGCTGTCACGAAGATATACATCTCCTGATGGAAATCCCTGATAATACAGGGTGCTTAGCCATTCAGTGACAACTCTTACCCGTTCCTTGCTTCCTCCCATCCTCCCCCACCACATTCAGCCATTATACCTCAGCAAACTGAAACAATGCAGACTCCTCCGTTTGTTTTACGGCCCCCAGGACTCCAGGCTGTGATGTGTTTGAAGAGATCTGTCAGGAAAACAATTATGCTTGTATTACCTAACTCTTCAGTTTCAGTATCACACTTCAGCATGCTAAATTTATAATCTGTCATGAACAGACTCCTGGTACTCCAGAGTATGCAAATAAGTCTTAGAACACTCTTAGAACAACCAGTATCTGCTTTCCAGGAAATGCATAAACAGGTAATCTGTGAAATGATAATCTTGAATTATTTTTCAGAAGGAAAATCTTTCCTAGGATCAACAAAACAGGCTTTTCTTGAAGGCCTTTTATTTGCCTGCTGGTATGTCAAAGAAGGGTTAGCAACAAATACTTAACACTGTATTGTATTTCACAGTTCAGTGGAAGACCTGAGACTGCAGAATGGTGGTAATGACAGAGCACAAATTGCTCCTTAGCACAGAAGGTAAGTGTGGACAGGAACACAATGTGTGCAGGTACTTTGAGATACCAGATTTATCCCTGACACTCAGGTAACTGCATTTCATACTGCTGAACTTGTGTCAATTAGTTTTGTTGCAAATGACACCACTGATTAATGTTAGACTAGAACATTACTATAAGTACCAATTATTTTGCCACTGACACACATACCTACCATGCACTGGTTAGAGGCACCCTCTCTACAGGCTGTTTAACATCCTTGAAAAACAAGACTAGCTAATTTGCATTTCTAATTACCGATCAACAGTAAGCTACTTCTAAACCACATGTTTTAGCAGTTCAGGTGAGCTTGTTTCCTGGCACCCACTGAAATTTTTCTTCAATGAAGAAAAGCCAGAGGTCAGAAGCCCTTAGCAAGGGCATATGTGGCAGCACACAATTCCTGCCTACTACCACGTGGGTCTGGCACTTCCCTCTTTCAGCACTACAAAATGAACTGAAACAATTAAGTGAGCTGGTATTTGTCTCACTCTTTAAAAGATTCAGCAGTGAAATTCTAGAAACAGACCATTATCAAGAGGAACTATATAAAACATTGCTCTACTGACAGTGTAAGCACACAGAAATATGGGAAGATGGATGTTGAATCATTACCACAGAAGTGTCATAAGTGATACTGGAATTAACCGATTCTAAGAAGCCTCTAAGTACTGCTTTTCATTGCTGGCACACCAGGCATTTCCTCTTCCTAACAAGAAAAGCCAGCAGGCTGTTGTAAGAGCCTAATTACAGGTTATCTACTTCACTCTGGCCATTACCTTTAATCAGAAATAAACGATCAGTGCTCCAATTTATTTCTAATATATTTGAAAGACTCAGATCTTAAGTTGGCACTCAAGGGCTTGTGTGTTGATGCTTCAACAAACCAACTGAAAAAAAGTCCCATTTTCTGTGTGCTAGGATTGCAGTGTATCTGCTCCAGGAGTGATGGTGTTTTAGGGAGGAGTATGAAGGTGCACAAGGCAATGGGTATTACAGACACACAAGTCAGATTCACAGCTGGTGTGAATACAGGAAATAAAAGGCCCCTACTATGACAATTTCTTTCCATAAACACTTACCTAAAAACTACCCAATGTCCTGTAAAATCAATATCTATAGAAGTAAATATTTCTGTGTCATGTATTATGACTATTTCAAAAGCTGGAACAATACCAAGAAACAAGTGATGCTTGCAGAGGGCCAGAGCTCCTTGCAATCTCGTTTTTGTCACATTATTTTTATCAAAGAAACCCATTAAGATTTGGATGAAACCGTGTACTTCAAAGAAAAAGAACAACAACACACAAACCACAGCTGCACTTCTAGCAATAACTGGAGTATGTTGACAAAAATACTGTATATTGCATAGTTAAAGCACACTTGCATAGAGCTGTTTGGTGGTTAGAAGGAAATTTTGGAAATTTAAGAACTACATTGATTTTTGATGGAGCCAATGACTAAAGCAGCCACAATAGATTAGAAACATAAGGTAACATCCAAATACACATGAAAACCTTAGTTAATAAGGCTCTTGTTTAAGTGCAACAATGATACATCTCCAAATTACAACTTAAGCCACAGCTCCATTATTGCACTTGGGTTTCCACCATGGTCCTAAACACACTCTCCTGCACTTCAAGTCTCACCAACTTGATAAATGATTCAACAGCATAAACCCCAAAATGAGGGAATAAATAAAAGCATCAATTTTAGTTAAAGTTGTTTCAGCTGGACATCAGATGCTTCTTAAAAGGAAACACTTGGAAAAAAAACCCTTTTTAAAGAAACTCACCTCTGCAAACTGAAACAATGATGATTTCTGACAGGCTTCTGTAGAATTAGTTGCATCAGACTGGCAAGTACTGGAGGAAACCTGAAACAAGGAGTGTGCAGAGTAAGACCTCAAAGGTTTTTCTCTCAAGCTGAAAACAACAGTGAGCAAAACAAACCATTTAAGAGAAAAAGGACAAGCTAATGTTTCACAGTCCTGGAAAGATTAAAGTATATTTATAGATGAAAACATAGTTGAGCACCCATTTTAATGCACTTGAAAACTGTCTCAGAAGAAAGACCACAAAAATATCAGGGTTTTTTTCTCCTTTCTGAACTCTCCAGAATAGTTCTGTGCAATAGAATACTCAACGGGTTATAGTGGACTAACACACGTAACTATTGGTGATGCTATCAACTCTGCTATATTAGTAATTTGTGCTCTAATTCTGAGTAAGCTTACTTAGAAGGTTAAAAAAACTTTGAAGACCCAGCTGATGAGAGGAATACTTATTAGAAAAATAATCTCCAATCATAATAGAATGACAATAAGTAGATAAGGGTAGCACAAGCCTAAAATTTCTCAAATCATGTACCTAAACATACAATTTAGGGGTGCTTTTGAGAAGCAGTGCAAGAAAGTCATTATATCTGAAAATAAAAATACAAAGAAATGACTGTTCAAAACCAAAAGCCTTATTTGAATTAACACAGATCTTAGCCTTGGTATTCTTACTAGCTAGAAATGTGTTAATCAAGCATTATTCTGTAAAGGAATGCTATCAAATATGATACATTAAGTGTCACATTTGAGTGTAAAAAATTTACATGTGTAACTCCTAGGAGAATGAGGTACTTTTAGTATAAAATAAAATATGTAACATGGGTTGTAGGAAACAAAAAAAAAGGAAGGAGGCTTTGTAAGATTTTAGAAAAAGTAACAGGATGGAAATTTTTTCCCTAACAACTTTCTTCCCCTTGAAATTTCAGTTTATTTAAAAGATTCAAAAATAAATGTGGGGCTTTTTCTTAATCATTACCTAAACAAGTGTATCAACAGCTTTTATTAGTGAAAACACACATGAGATTTAGCTACTGACTGCAGTTGTTAGGAAGCACAAAGCCCAGAGCACATGCAGGCCTACAGCACAAGCAGCTTGCTGTGCTGCTGTTTGTCGGAGATCCTGAAGCACTGCAACAGCAACAGCGGCATTTGGTTTCAGAAATCTGCTACCCACGCTCCCCTGGAAACACTAAATCCAAGTTGTAGCAACCCACAGGCCAAAGGGAAATATACCAACATGACAATTTGCTTACATATACAAACAAACTTGTTTCTTCCCTGCCATAAAACTGAGCAGCAACAATGACTCCTGTGATCTATATTTCCACTGTATTTATTAAACACTGAGCAGCATGTTTTATCAGTGTACTATGGGAGTACAAAGGGCCACAAAGAATGTATTTTTAATGTCTATCTTCCACCTTTTCAATAGGTTGTGCTACTGTTCTCACTGATGTAATGCTTATTACTGACTTTTGTCATGTTTCTGTACAATCTGTTTAAGACATCTGTGCCTCATCAGTAGTCTGGACTGTACTAGGAAAGCACTTTGCTTCTGTTGAGTGACCCATCTCTGAAGGTCTGAGACTCTGCAGAGGTGTAAATCTGTATGGTTGCTGCTTGCATGTCTGAGCACATATTTCATTATTTAAGGCCACTGAACTGCTGAGATTCTTAAAGGAATAACTCAATTCTGGACTTGGTTTCCTATATAACTTAAATTTTCTGCATTTCAACCAGATGCTTTATACAGGTTAGTTTGCAGTGTCTATCGAAGAAGTTTATGAGTGGAGCCTTTCCAGTGCAGCACAGAAAAGGGCACTAGTTTGCTTAGGAGAAGCCATGAGGAAGCTCCCTGCTCCCAAGGCAGGGCTGTGCATACCTGAACTCTGCCCACTGCCAGAATGAGACTGTGGCCTCCCTGCTCCCTTGCCTATCTAGGGGCACGTCCACAAGATTGTGTCAACACATGCCTGAGCTGGCAGGGCACAAAGCAGCTCTGAGTTCAGAGCCATTGAACCATGGACCCCAGGACCACCATGCTGGAGTGACAGTGCCCTTCCAAGAGGGGCTATCCTGGCTCAGCCCCAGGATGAGCCTTCTTGCTGCCTCAGAGGCCACGTGCTGGGGGCTGGGCACAGCTTGAGCACCTTGCTGAAGGTGTACAAGAACCACTTGCTGTGGGAGGTGTGAAGCCCAGTTTTCTACAGTTTTGTGGGTAGAGGACAAATTGCTGGTGCTCAGTAACTCAATGGAGATTTTGTAGTTGAAACCATTATGCTTTTCCTATCAATTCCTGCTACTCTTTTAAAACTTAATGCCATTGCCTTGACAGAGCACTAATTTTAGCTTGTTTTTTCTACTCTGCTGCTCCCCAGACATTCTTGACCTATAGGAAACTTATTATCTCCAGGACTTCTAACCTTTGCCAGGTTGAACCTGATCAAAGCATTAAAATAATTACTAGAGGGAACAGAGACACAGATAGTGCCACTGTGTACATCTCGTTTCCTGCTCTAATAAAATGTCGTCAACATCCCATTTATTCTCCTGTTTCTTCCTCCCAGCCTTCCCTCAAGCTGCACTGAGAGATTTTCCACTTCTGATTCACACTTTGCACACATCCTACATCACATGCAAGATAACCTCTTGTTCTCAAAAAGAAGGTGCTCTCACAAGCGTAACACCTCTGCGGCCTTCCTTTCCCTGCAGGTTACCAAAACCTGCTCTAAAACAATCGCACGAACAAGGCGGGAGGAAAACCCCTGGGACAGCCGCACACCGAGTGGTGTGAGGCCTTAAGCAGACAGGCAGGCTTTGGAGGACGCTACGGATTTTGGGCTTTCTGGGCAGTAACCTACAGAGTCCACTAGGTGCTGCTGCAAGGCAAGGCAAGGGCCTGACGGACTAAGGGAGCTGGGCACGGAGGCGAACGCGCAAGCAGGAAGCGCTGCCCGCCCAGCTTCAGCCTTGCTGCCGATAACCTGCGGGAGGAGCAGCCTTTGCCGGGCACAACCACAGCAGCTGGAGCAGACCTGTCTGGCATCTCCGCTCAGGTGTTCCATAAAATATGGTCACACACCACTGTCTTGTGTAACTGATGAAAGCATCCAAAATGCAGGGGGAAACTCACCGCATATCCAAGTCCTCTGTCGACTGACTACCTGTAAGGTCTGTAGCTTCTCTTATCTGCTTATTAACTCCAGCTGCTGCCTAGAAATCAATCACCTACTGACACTGAATTCTGTTATCAGAACAGAAACTCTCTAGTCTATTGCAAAAATAGGAACATATTGGCAACAGAGATGGCAACTGAAGCCCCAAAACAATTTTGTAAATACCACTGTTGTGCCTCTTCCCATCCTCCTGCTGGCAGGTCACTTTGTGAACCTGACATCGGGGCTTCTGACAACGGGAAGATTAAATACCTCACTTGAAAAACCCCTATCCATTCATTTAGCATACACTTGGCAGAACATCAGCAGGTGCTGAATACTTTTCATTGGGATTAGCAGACCTCTAAGTACAATGTCCTTCATCCTCTCACAAGTGCTGAGCAAAACTGTGCCAGTGCTGCCCTCCCCTCCATTAACAACTTTAAGATTGTAAGAGTATGTAAGACCTATGCTTGCAAGGCCACCCAAGCCTGTATAATCATATATATGCACAGCAGTTAGTCTGCATGTTGACAGGTAATCCTGTGTCTGGCAGATCCCCAGTTTAAGAACCATATATGTGCACATGTATGTTAAGTGTATACACACTCTTTACTGATAATGTAGACTACACGATGCAATTTAGAGCATTCTTTAAAATATGACAGTGTCTGTCCTTTTTTTTTCAAAATAGAAATGCCAAGGCTTTAGATGTATGTGTATTTATATACTCCCATGCATATAAAAACAATACATATATTCTCCATAACAAACCAACTTCTGAATGTCTTCACTAACCATACCTCAGCAGTCACCTTAGTACCTCATAATTCTCTCCCATGTGGATACCAACTGACTCCTCTCCAGTGAAGAGGAAAGCAGCTTCCCAACTCTACAACGAATTCTCAAGCTGCTTTCTGAGCCTGTCATACCACCTCCTAGCATGTTCTGCTAATGTCCCACATACTGGTTTAAGTGTGAGACCATAAGCATGGAAATCCAACCATAGATTCTCCTAAAGGCATGCAAAGATGACCACCTCACGTCTCCTCTGTCCACATGCCTGAGGGTGGGAAGACTTTTAAGATGGTCAGTTATTCAAATCTAAATATGTTTAGGATCATTACTGCATTTGGGAAACACATGCCTAAGAAATATTTGCTCTGTATCTATTCACTACTGAAACATAAGAAAATAAAGAAAAAATGGAAGGCAGATCAGGGCTGTCACACAAAAGAAACTGAGAAAGTCTCTCAGCACCTGGGGACACAGCTGAAGACTTAACTCCTGCTAACACACAATGAGGAGGACTAAACTTTTTTCATTAGGGTCCCTTTAAGAATACCAATCACCCCAAGGTGAGGGGGCATTTTACAAAGGGGACCCTCAAAAAGAATGTACAGTTTCCTGGGAAAGTGCTCTGTCCCTTTACCATTTGTCAGATAGGGTAGGACAATTAAAGTACAGTAACTCATTATTAAGTATGGGCTAAATTATGGCCCATCACAATTCTAACAATGCCCCAACTAGTTTTGTCTGGGCTGTATTTATGACAATTATTTTGCTCTACATTTTTGGAGAAAGCAGATTATACACTTGCTTCTTTGATGTAGAGGGCCAGGTTTCGAAAGAAGTCTACAGGCCCAGAAGAGTAGAGTGTAGTTTATACATAAAGTGAATATTTCATGACAAGTCATATTGCACACTTCTAACAGGAAAAATGGGGTTTATGTAGGCACATGGGAAGCGTGTCTTCTACACAAAATAAGAAAGTTCTGATTAAAAGAACTTTCATGCACTAAAACAATCACACAACATGCTTTTTGATTTGACTCTAAATCTACTTACAGATTTTATTCCTACACTGCCATCTGAAATCATACTACTTGAGGCATTTGTACAATCAAGACACCCCAGCTCTTAAGGTCATAACAAAGACCTTTTTCAAGGGAATGTAGTAGTATCTGTGACTACAATATAACTTCCCTCACATTTAAACATAACAGCATAGTAAAAGCAGCTTCTATGCTCCAAGATGAGAGATTACAAGTTTGAGAAGTATAGGACAGTATAATTTTAGCACAAAATAATGTATTTCTTTTCACTTCTCTGTCAACTTGGCTTGAGTGTTTCTTATTTTTCATGCTGCAGCACAGAAGGCCAGTACCCACACAGCACAAAAACTTCCATGGCTAAAACTGGTGTGCAAAGCATTGAGGAGTCTCAGCGGTGTAAGAGAAATACATCTCAAATGCACTAGACATATAGATTAAGTTAATTATTGCTTTCCCTTCCAAGAACAACAACAACAACAACAATAAGAAAGAGCTCTTTCCTAGAGCTAGAGATTTATGGCAGTGACTACTTATTATAACCAACAAAGACCCCACTTTTTGAACAATTTTCAAAGTTGGCCTAAAAACTAGATTATATTAATAATCAATCTAAAGAAAGAGCAGACATCTCTGTACTACTGGAGACACGCATAAACTCTTACTAGACTGCTTTGTAAAAATGTAAAACATGTTTGTGATGGCAACTGAACTACAAACTTCTTTTTAGACATAAGCATTTAGTGAATAGGAGTGGGCTGCAATACCACAATTACGTGTTAGCACTTGCATGGTTTCAAAATGCATATACAGTGATGCTGACTTTGTAGGACATTATTTATCTGTTAGTGCCAAGGCCAGTTGTGTGAGGCATTACACAAGCATATAAAATCCTTGCCCAAAAAAGCTTGCAAACCACCTGTTTGTTAACACAGTCACTGTATTTCAACCCTTTTACCTCTGACAATATTTCTTCATGGGGCAGGCTTGACTGGTGTGCTCAGGTATCAGCAGAGTTAATACTGAACTGTGCTCAATCTCTACATTCACAGCTGGGATACAAGACTCACTTTTCATTCCCAGCTGAGGTTACCTGAGATGTGTCCTAACTTTTCATTCCCCACTGGTCAAATATTCCTCTTACAAGTTCTTTAAATGGAAAGCTCGTGGTAAGGGAGAGAAGAGAGTTCCTTACCTCTTGTGCAGTAAGTGCATGTTCCCCTGCTAGAAGCAGCATACTCAAGCCTCCCATTTGTGTAGGATCTGTTAAAAGGGTAAAACAAAGTCTTAAGTTGATTCATTTGCTTGTTTAAAAAACCTGCCACTTGCACCACTAAAGCCCCAGAAGACTACTTGTCACAGACACTCTCAGCAAGCTGCCATAAAAGGCAGTTCAAGAGAATCACAAATAACCATTTCTGTACCCTCTGGGAAGGCTTTCAAAGCTGTTTGAAGGATTTAATTGGATTTGTGTGCTTAACACCCCATTGCATGGATTTACAATTTTACTGCCAAAGGTTTTATGTACTACAGAGATGAATATCTTTAAAACAGCAACTGTAATGATCTCATACATAAATATACACAAAGATGCTCTAATAATGCACAGGCTTGTACGTCGGTGGATGCTCCTACCAAGGGAGTGGTTCCTTCCTTGGCAACTGAACAAATAAAAGGATGGAACAAAACAACATGATCAAGTCTGAAGCAAAATTTCTATTTTCATTTGTCTTTAATTTAGAGCTGTATTTAGTGGTGAAAAGTGCCAGCCTGACAGCTCTGAAGCATGAAGCCAGAACAGCACAAGCACTGGCCAGGCAAGCTGCCTTCCTACTTCTTGTCCTGCCAATACAATATATAATTGTGGAATGTAAAATGGAGATATAAATGTTCTTTCTCCAAGTATTTGATACTGACAGCTTTTCCCCTCCAGCCTTCCTGCACCTCAGGAGTTCAGAAAATGACAAGAAGTGAAAGCAATAAACTCTGACACTGCATTACTCATGGAGTAGCTTTTCCACTCAGAACAGTGGTTGCTCTTCATCACTATGAAGACTAATTGTCTGATTTTGGGGGAATGCCTTGGGAGCAATGCAGGAGCCTAATTTAACAGTGTCATGTACAGACAGGGAGACAGACAGTGGCCAAATGTCTCAAACAACAGCCACAATGTGAGTGGAATTTTTTTATCTTTTCAGCTGACATGGTCCAAACCTGTACCTGTAAAACTCCAAACAGTTTAGTGCTACAGATGATCATGGTCCGATTCATGGGAACACTCAACATTTTTTTAATTGATTTAATTGGTTTAATTCAATACCACAGACGCTGCTCAAAGTTTTCCCGCACACACCATCTTTCATTGACATGCCCAAGGTAAGTTTTTTCAGTAGTCTTTTAGAAGGGCATTAAATAGAAGCAGAGGAAAACAATGTAAATAAGCCAGGCTAAATCATTACCTCGTGGATAGAAGAGTGACTTATTAAATAGCATTAAACAGGCATCCTACATAGCACCTAGCTTCAAACCCATATTCAACCGGAATTAACTTTTTCCTGCACCAGAATAAACACATAAAATGCATGTGGGGGGGTTGGTTTTGTTTTTTTAAGAAGTTTTTCTTTTTAATAAAAAAGGAAAAAAGAAATCACACTTTTATGAAGAGACAAGGCACTACCAGAAGTGTAGGATCTAGTAACAAGAAGAGACACAGAAAATGTGAAAGGCCAGTAAGTAGCTAAGCACAATTCATAAGTGAAGTGATCCTGTCAGCAACAGCACTTTTTGCCATCCAAGTAGTTGGATCAGAAACCATTCAGTCCTTCAAACCAGAGGACATCAGAGCAATTAGGAAGTAAAAAGTGAATACGTATCTTGAAAGATAGTGCCTGAGCAAGCAGTTAATTTGGAGGAAGGAGAGACTGGAAAAGATCTCCCGGCCCACCATAAACTTACTGAGTCCCATATTAAACAGTAAAGCCTTGGCTGGTTGCTTTCTACTTTCTTTACTCCCTTTGGAAGGTGTTTGCAGGATCCAAATCTTCTAAGCATTAAGGGCTGTCTTCCAGTTTTTACCTTAAATATACTCAAGGCCAGGTAGTATATGGTTTTGCTGATACTAGCACCTTTAAGATTAGTAACAGTTTCCCTAAATGGCATCTCCTTTTTCTGCATTTACAGAAGTCATCCTATTCTTCTTCCACTTGTTTTCCTGGTCTAAACAATTGCTGATGCTGATGTCATCAAGCATATCCATCTCCTATTATTCCAGCAATTCCTATAGCTCTCCTCTGCAGTTAGCCCAGGTGGAGTTCATCTTTCTTGTATATGGATGACCTGCAGCACAACCACATCAGATGAGGGGGTTCCTGAAAACACTTGCCTGAGAAACTGCAGTACAGCACTTTCTTATGCCCACATTAGACTGATGACTCCCAGCTGCTCTTTTGTGATTTATTTTAGTTACCTGTTGGTCCTTTTCCCCCTACCCAGTTTTGGCCATGTGAAGAACACCCAGTTTATGACTGTAAAATTCTTGCCCCTCTTCTAAATAATCTTCTTGGTAGTTTTGGCTTTCTGTATTTCAATTAAGTAGCTTATCATAAGAGGACAAAGACAGAAGCATGATTTAGTGTTTTTCTCCCCAGGTTAGCAAATACTTAAAGTGTTTATTTAAATATAAAAATTTAAGAGGAAGGAAAAAATGACAGATGAATTGGAAACAGAAGTTTAATGTGATGCTTAAATAACTTGCACACTTATGCTGCAGCTGTAGCAGAGGGTTGGTGCTTAGATGCCTGCTCATGATAAAAACAAAAATCCTTCCACTAAGGTTTCCAATTACAAAATAACGTCACCTAAGTGAAGGCAAAATGTACATATCTAAACACTGCCATATGCTTATAGTGCTTTCTCAGCACAATAATGTTTCTCTTCTGGCACTAGGAGCTTACTGGCATGAAGAAGAATTTTAAGGGGTATTTTACAGAATTTATTCTTAAATCAACAGTACTGGGAAAATAGCACACACATTTGACTTGCAGAATGGCAGGCGATTCGTGACTTTCCCAACAGCTTTTAATATTGATGAAACTTAAAACCATCTCTCTGTTTGGGAATGACATACTTTGTTAGTACTGGGCTGGTTACAGACTCAGCAGGCTGGCTTGTTCATCACAGCCATTTCTCAGTCAGAGGAAACAATAAACTGAGGAAGTACTAAGCAGGAAGAAGGCCAGCAGGGACCTACCTGGGCTTCTTTCTAAAAAACAGAAAGTGCGTTTCTATAGGGATATAAACTACTCTAGAAGTGTTTTTCTTCCATCCAGCCTTTGCCTCACTAAAAAGCATTTTGGCATGGATGGTTTTCTTCTGAAGCAAAAATATGCAAGTACTGGGAATCTCACACATTTACATGGCAAAGCTTTTGAAAACAGCAGTGTTCTTTGCCCTACATCCTACAGAGGTGAGCCATAGAATAAGCAAACCATGCTCAGCTACAGCTTCCAGGATGGATGACAAGGACACCACAAGTGGGTCTGCAGGTCAGAAGCCCAATGCTGGTGCCACACCTCAGTTTCTTGACATAATTGTAGGTCACCATGACAGACTTAAAAGTGGCATGGTTATTCTTGTAAAGCCAAAAAAAGGACAGAAACAGCCTGTTTGGGACTTAGAAAAATAAAGTAAGAACTTACTCTCTACATATTAGATTTTCCAAAGTAAAATGCAGTACACAAAAAGCAATCAAGACATGATTAGCAATGACCAAGAAATGAAACATTTCCTGGCATGATTCTGGACTCATATAAAGCCTGTCCTGAGGAAGTTACCTGCCTTGAAGATTCAAGAGGATCAGTGGCATTTCAAAGGTGAAAGCATTTTTGAGGTGCTTCAGCTACATTTCAGTTCATCAGCTAGTATACAGCCTGGATTTTAAAGAGATTGTAACTGGGTAGAAGAGCGAGAGTTGCACTGAACTATCATGTGAAGTCAAGCAAACAGGAGCACAATAAACAAATTTAAGCTTGAACTGGTTTATCGTAGACAAAGCAGTAAACCATTTGATATGGCACACTTGTCATGATGTGGATGCTGCCAACATCTCTGTCAGAAGCTGTCTTTATTTTATGAGCTATTCTTATACCCAAGATATTGCCAGTCTTCACTGGCATGAGGTCTGGCATATTAATTACTATGCTCATTAACTCAGCCTACAGGAAAAAAACCCCAAAACTATCACAGGTAGCTAATAAAGGACCTTCTTCAGAAATGAACAGCTCTATAGATAAAACAATGGATTAGTTTCTAATTAATTCTTAATTTCTCTGTCCCCTGCTCTGACAGGTGTTGATTCAAGACCTCTGTACTCAAAAACTCGACATTAGGATAGCCCAGCAGGAGCACTGGGGGATGGATGAGAGGTAGATTAAGGCTTGTTATTTGTTCTTTGTGTTAAGTCAATAAATATTTAAGGAGCATTGAAATGATTCTTCTGAAAGCATAAGCAGAATGGTCTGAAGGGGCTTATGATTTTTGGAACTGCTCTCCCATATACCAGAACCATGCAGCATGAAACACTTTTATTTTAATCACATTTCACAGTTCCTTAAGAGCCAGCTGGAATTTCATTACAGGAATTTTCATACCACTGTACTAAGGTATACATGCCTCTTTATCCCTTTTCATTCTTTTACACTTGTTCCATAAAACCATTTTCTACTCTCCAGCTCACAATCTCTCTAAGCAGAAAGTCCTATCTGCTACACACCTGTCATAAACCAGGTAGGATATGACAAAGTTTCAAATTTTATAAATACTGATGCATCTGAAACTTTAAACAAGAAAAAAAAAAGGAAAACAAAAGGGAAGAAAGAACGGCAGGGAATTTTTTTTTTTACCTTGACTGTTAGGTTCTTAAGCTGCCTGTATTTAACATTAATGTCCCTGTATTTCAAGGTCATGATTACAACAGTTCTGCTATTTATGGATATCAGTGAGAGATTATCTGCTTTTCACCAGTTCGGCCACTCCACCTACACTTCCTCACATACTTCTTTTTTTTTTTCAAATGTTTAGAAGTTTAGAATTTGCTCCTCCAAGATACAGTGGAC
Source organism: Notiomystis cincta (assembly GCA_013398075.1). Taxonomy (NCBI): domain Eukaryota; kingdom Metazoa; phylum Chordata; class Aves; order Passeriformes; family Notiomystidae; genus Notiomystis; species Notiomystis cincta. The sequence goes on along the minus strand of VZRX01023084.1, from coordinate 171,699 downwards.
AAAAGAGCACATTTAGTGAAATTAAATTATGCTTCTCTTGATTTAAATACAAAAATGTTAGCCCCACTGATACATTAATCTACAAGAATATTAACATATCCAACTTGAGACACCCATAAATTATTTTTGCAAATAGTAAATTACTGAACAGAGTATGGCATTCTATGACAGAGGAACAGAATGCACACAATCAGCACTTTCCTTTCTGACCAGAGAATGTAAGTCTCTAACAGCAGATAAGCAGGAATTAAGAAGCAATCAAATCTGTGCCCTGCAGGGGGTATGAGTTAGGTATCTGGACCTGACTCTTGAAAATAAATCATGCAATAAGGAAAACTTTAAAGAATTATTACACAGAGGTTTAACTACAGTTTTGGCAAATTAATCTGGGACACGACAGTACCATGTGTAGTAAAGAAAACTGGTATCCCAATTCAGTTTCAATACCACATCCCCAGACAAAATGAGGATGCTACAGCTGAGTAACATGGATGGAAGTCTCACCTGCCATCCCGAAGTTAAGTTGTGGCATTTCTTCACTTTTGGTTACTTTCCTTGGGCTCGGTAAGTCTTTAGCAGAGTCTGATTCAATGGCCCATAGCTTTTTCCTGTTCGTAACACTGGATGCTTGGGTTTTCACAGGTTTGTTGGTTGTGGGGCACCACTTGTACCCTGGGTTTGCTTTCATAAATGCATCCTTGTACTAGAAAAGAAAACAGAAATTATCAGTCATGACATTATACTCTACACAGGGCTACAGAGCACACTGCATGTAAGAGGATTTAATACAGTAACTAATCCTTAAATATCTTGATTTTTTAACAGTTTAATCACATGCTTAGAGTCCAGCGGCCAACGCAATTTGCTAAGAAGAAATATTAAGATAAGTAGAGTTGTATCTAAAAAAGTGGGTTTTCTCTTTCCTCTCCTGAGTGTCTTTTACCCAGAGCAGGCTGAAGTTCTGATCCTGCAAACTGCTCCCCAGTGCTTGTAGGCTCATGCTCTGAGAAACAGATGCTTGAATTCTTTTGCAGGTTTACTTTCTAGTTTGAATTAAATAAAAGCACACATTTAGTAATAGATGCAGAATGATGCCTTACCTTGCAGTCGTTCTTCTCTAACAGTTCTGTATTTTAGAATATTTGAACCTACGCTTTCCTGAACCAAGCACCGAAAACAAATGGCAACCAGTACAATGTCATATTCAGTATCTTGTGAGACACCTTCCACAATGTACTGTATGGCTGCATAAAACAAACTGTGACCATTTAAAACATTCTTTGGCCTTGAGCGCCAGCACACATCTCAGTTGTTTGCTGTGTTCTTGGTAGGAGGCAGCAAAACAAAGGAAGCCAAACTACACATGGGGGGTGGGGGAAAGGGTCTGGATCCCACAGTTTGGGGGCTGGAGAAAGAACCAGGATCCATTTTATTCACAAAACAAAACACCAAGGTTTTCCAAGAATTTTACTGCCCGCCTTAAACGAAGATTTTTGAATGTTAACAGCAACAGACTGCATTTCAGTATTTTACATGTGTTGCTATGCAAGGTTGAGAACTGGCAGATCAGAGGAACATGCCACACATTCCAGCTGCAGATGTTTGCCTAACAACTGATAGGAGTGTACAGCACTTGCTGCTGTGGGAACCTACCCAGCAAGTACCAGTGCTCACTGCAGGGAGAAGGAACCCAATACTCCTTCATGACTGGGCAACTCTCAATGGCAGCAAATGACCAAAAGAGCAGCTCTGTGCTTGGAAATACATGGCAGGGCAGATGCAGGAAGTTTGCTCTGTGATTACACGTTCCCACCCACACAGCTGTCATCAGTCCCAGTCATGGCACAGAGAAGCACCTATGTTTCAGGCACATGCATTGCACAGAAACAGAGAGAGGAAAAATCAAATCAGAATCAAATCAGCATCAAATACAGAAATGGCACTGAAAGCCTTGTCCTCTGCAGGAGCCACTACAGTGTTTTCCCAACTCAACAAACAGTCTGCCTTGTGGCAGGGCCACCATCACGTGTGCACTGCTTTCTTTCACTTCCATCTTCACCTCTGAGCTGGCACTTGCTACCTCCAGGCCGAAGCACAGATAAAAACGTCCCGGTTTACAAGAAACACAGCACTGTGTGTGAACCCTGCTGTGTGAAGCCCTGTATTTATAGAAATGGCTATAAATAATAAAAATCTGCAGGGATCGCTGACCCACATACACGCTGTATTTTCTGAATAGGGTGTATGTATTAAATCTGCCAAGTAAGGACTGCGACACTGCTCACCTCACTCCTTTTTCCTCTCCCTCAGTTTGCTTTGGGAACTCAGTACACCACAAAAATAGCCTGGTGGAGGGAAGGGATAGGAAGGGGAGGGTAAAGGAAGAGGAGGAAAGGAAATACACAACGAAGCAGCTTTGCCTTCCATTGTTAAAGCCACAGCCCACTCACAAATTATGTTTCCAGCCTGTGGAGGGAAAAGCACAGAGTTCCTAGCACTGAGCTACATAAGCTCTTCATATCAGCAATGCTGCTTTGAGTAATTGAATTATTCCATTTAGTAATTTGACAAGCCGACAGGCTGCCCATCAAATGAGAACCAGAACGCATGCCATTTGTGAGACAAGGCTGCAATAAGCTTTTAATCAGTTTTCAACAAGAGCAATTCAAGTGAGCTGGTCTATTAATGTCTTTTCTTTTCTCTGCAAAGCCAAGAAGGGAACATTAACTGCAGTTTCTGAAGAGAAGGGAGCAAACTGAGGGAGGACAACTCATTGGAACTGTTCAGTTTTAACACATAAGATAAAGGAAGAGAGAATTTAAAAAGTTAAACAATGACCAAGAAGTATTTTTTATAAATGCATACAGGGGCCTGATCCAAATCTCAAAAAGCCTTCCATTACTGACTTTTGTGACTACTGAAACAAACCGATAGATTTTGCTTACTGGGTCATGAGAAGATAACTTAAAGGAGCTACACAGTAACAAGAAAAGGTCAAAGACAATAGTGGAGTTTACTGCTTTCCTCCCTTTGACCAACTGTCCAGTAAAACAACTTAACACAGCCAGTCTAAGCAGATGTCTACCCAAAACACAAGCAAACCAAACCAATCAAAGAAAACCACAAAACCCCAACCCAAACATAAGTACCTAACCTGGAATGCAAAATCACCACCTTGCTTTCCACAACAAATGGCAGGGACTGCCCAGCAGGGTCACATCTTGAAGTTCCAGGTAAGAAATAGAAACAGATGTGTTTGTGGGATTATTATTTCTGTTATGTGAAAGGCTGGAGAATGTTGTGTTATGCAGCAGGACTGGTGCTTCAAAACTGAGGCTAAAACTCCCTGAGTTGCTTTCATCACCAAACATAAAAATATTTGCTTCCTCTAGTTGTGGTAGGAACAGGAGCTCACAAGTGGATTCCAGCTACACCTCAGGCTAGCTGTTAGCACGTACTTAATTTTAAATGTATGCTATTAAATGTCACATGAATCCCAGAGACCTAACATTAAAAATAATTCCTCACAAAATACAACACTCCATTTTTCACTTCTGAAGGATGCAGGGTTCACATTACACACACTGCAGTCCGTAAGCCAGCCAGTGGACTTGCCAAACTCCAGCCAGCAAGCTGGGACATTTGTGCCCTCCTACCCTGAGGCAGCTGCCAAAGCAGTGGCACCACAAGGCCATCAAGCTCCCAGTCTGTCTGACTAGACTTGAGACACCACTGGCCGAGGACCAGCAGGGGGAAGTATTCAGCTCGGCCACTGAATGGCAACAGAATCACACAATCAGTGAGGCTGGAAAAGATCTTTGAGATCAAAGAGTCCAACCTATGGATCAACACACCTTGCCAACTTCTTTCCTTAAACACCTCCAGGGATGGTGACTCCACAACTGCCTGGGACAGTCCACCCCAGTGTCTTATCACTTTTATCAGGCTGCTCCCTACAGGAAAAAATCCTGACTGCCTGGATCCTGCTGATGCAAAGACATACTTAAAGATGAAGTGTCTCCTAGTAGCAAGGTAATAGGGCTTGAACAGTAACAATCTCATCAGATACTTTCTAAGGCAGGAAACACTCCTAGTAAGTCTTGTAAGAGTTAACAGAAGAACACTACCCTTATTACTGAAGTGAGTAAAAATGCTGGTGCATATTTATGAGTGGCCAGATTAATTTCCCTTGTGAAGGAAAATGCTAGAAAGTACAACAACACTTCTGGCTCCTTTTGAGTATGTATCAACTACCGGGCTGATATCCTAGACAGTGAAACTTCCAAATTTAAGCTAAACTAGGAAATCTGCAGGAAAAACATAAAAAGCCTACTCATAAAGGTAACACCAGCAAAAGCAGCATCAAGCTCTGCAGGTGCAGCACCAGGTCTCCAGGGCACTTGTTGCTACAAGAGACTATGAACCCTAAGAGTGAAAATAGAGGGAGTGTGGGGCCAGTTTTTCCAGATAATTATGGCACCCTGAGGTGCAGACAGGTACATAATGCGATTTTCCGAAGTGCCTGAATGAACTAGAGACCAGATGAGCTTCTCAGTGGGACAGATATCCAGTCTACTGGGAAACTTCTCATAATTCCAGTTGACACAAAGTTTGGGTGTCTCACTAGCTTCCAAAGTGCTAGATATTGCATACAGTTAGACATGTGTAAATAAATATACAAGTGCCTTGACTTGCATACTGCTAAGGTAATAGCACTGCTGGTGAGAAAGCAGGTAAGAAACTGAAAGCTTCTTGCATGGCATGTGATCTAACCTAAATGATTTTGGAAGCAACAGCAACGAGTAGTAAAAAAAAACATTCTAGAGACTGTAGAAGAACTGGGGACTGTAGCCACTGCAGGAGGGATCCCTTCTGTAATGCTCACCTGTATCTCTGAAAGAGTGGTTTGGATGCCTCAGGGTATATAAGACACATTGTAGGAATAGCAGATAGGATAGAGGGTTCTCTGGGAGATGTGTGTCATACCAGGACAGGGGTACAGGCTGCACAGTGAAATATGGAAGTCAAAGGACACTGAAAGCTACATTTAAGTAACAGAAGATTATTCACTGTATCTGAAATCTCAGTGAGCTTATATAGGTACTCAAACAGAAGATCATTGGTACAACAGTATTTTTATCATTTTCCAAAGGCATTCACCTTCTTGATTTTTAAATAAACTCTCTTTAGGAAAAACGAAAGTACCAATAAGTGGTTCTCACTATAATTGACATTAACCTCTTTTTGACAGTCTCAGCAGTAAGCCTACCTACAGGTCAATCTGTGCAACCTGCTTGAGGTGAACCCTGCTTGAGCAGTGGGGGTTGGACTGGATGATCTCCAGAGGCCCCTTCCAAGCCCAACCATTCTGTGGTTCTGTGAAAAGCAAATATTGCAATAAAATGACCAACACACACACACAGAATAGGCTTGTTGGTGAAGAAGGCCCAAATGTATTCAGTAGCACATTATAGCTGCTAATTATTGCTGTAACATACACTGTTTAAAGAATAAAAATTATATGCTCTCTTCTACACATTCTCAGAGCTACTTATAATGATGTAAACTACTCAGATTTATTGTTCCACTTTGACGTTGAATATTCAATTTGTTCTTCATGCAAAAAAAAAAAAACCCCACTACGGGAACAATGATTTCTATAACAATATGATTAATAGTTTCAGATCTGTCACTTCATACAGAATTCTGCAATTATTTTCCTTCTTAATGAACACGTTTCCTTCAGCAAGACAAAAGGCTAAGAAAAACAGTCACATTGGGTTTGTTTCGTCCAAAAATTATTTCTTTATTCTCATCTTTCCTTTCTCTACATCTGTACTAAATCTTCTAATTGCCCTTTCTCCAGACGTTTAGGGAAATATCGCAAATTTGTAAGCAGGAATGCAGAATGAAACTGGAATAGTTGGACAAAGCTGAGACTCAAATGTTTCAGTACTATGTCACAGATGAGGGACTACAGAGGTCCTCCAGACCCTGCTTAAAAAAGGAGCTGCCATGCTAAACACTTTGCTTCTCCTGTGGACCTTTCCACGTTCACACGATCTACTGAACAGACAGACCTTACACCCTGTTAACAGCAGCAGACACCTCCAGATCACAGGGCAGGCATGGATAATAGTTTTCCCAATGATTTTGCAGCTATCTGCACTTCCCACAGTGTGCTAGCATACTCAACAAAGGAGAGAGATGTTTTTCCTTCTCACCAGTGTCCCATTGTTTTTATTAAGACTGATTTCAAAGGTTACCCACAATCTGTATCATATAGATCATCACAGGGATCTGTTTTGGGGTCAGGTTATCAGCCTAAGTAATTGGCTGTCATCTTCTCACTCTACTGTCAATAACCACAGCCTTCTTGGCAACAGCTTATCAAGAAAGCTATTTGTTAAAAAGGCTCATTTAAATTTTAAGTTGACATAAAGATACTTTGTGACATATGGGGATAAATCTTTTTTCTTTGCTCCTGGTTAATGGACTCTGATTAGGCATTGTTCTCTGATTTGGTACTGGACTCACCAAACCTTGCTGTATCAGAAACCGGTTAATGGGGAATGTACTTCAACAAACCTTAGTAATTTTTTTAATTCATTAGATCAAAGGTAAAAAGAGACTACATGTCTTGACTGTGCCTTTGGTTTGATCCACCTGTATTACAGTAGCTGGCATCACCGATATCAAACGCACAGCTAAGCATCTCTAGTCAGCTGACATGGAACTGTATGTTATTGTTTACAATGGCCACTATCCTTGCATTAATGCTTGTACTGCACAAATTATCAGGCAATACAGTCATAAAGTGCACATATTTATAGTAATGATTACTGGAACCAGGTTAGTTTGTGTACACAGACCAATTGCTTTCCATTCTGGTCCAAAGGATCAAGTGAATTAAAGCAAGAAGAGCAGCTGCTCTGGGCACCATAATCCTACTGGTGAAGCTGAGGAATGGAGGGAAGAGAAAGATCCCACAGAAAGCATTTAATACACAGAGAAAAAGACGACAAATATGTAATGAATTCCCTTTACATCCACCATTCAGACACAACATACCTCCTTGGCCATGTCAGTGTATTTCTGTTTTTCTTTTGGATCTAGAACAGACCACCAATCTGCCAAGATCTTGGTTGCGCCACGATTATCGAGGCGAGGGTGCTCTTTCCGCACAAGAGAGCGGTGGCGTTTGCAGAACAAGAGAAACGCATTCATTGGCCGGCGAGCTCGTTGCTCTGAGGACTCGTCATCTTCGGTCTCATCAGCATCCTGCTCTAAACCATCAGGGCCAAGGAGCGGCACCTGGCAGAACCGAAAGGGAAGGGGTGTAAGCTCAGTTATCCGTGTTTCGCGCAAAGGCTGAGACCGTGCGTGCGGAAGCGAGGGAGAGGCACGTGGATGCGCACAGCTGTCTCCAAAGGCCATCCGCTCCATCCAGACGGAGCAGAGTTCTACACCAAACCTCCTCACCTGATGGTCCAAAGTTCACTCATCATCTCTGTAACACTTAATGTCAACTTCTAAGGGGAACAATTTCTAAGCTGATGACCATTCTTGAGTAACAGTCCCACAGTGGCTGGAGGGACCAGATCCTTCCTCCTCTCCTGACAACCTAGAATCATCTCAGTGGGATGAGGCAAGCAGAGCTACCTGGGACCCTGATTATTCGTGTTTGCAACTACAGAGCACACAAGGAGGAACAGGTAACAGTTTGTTAGTTTGTCAGTTGTTTCCCCATCTCCTGCTGGTCAACCTGTGAGCAGCACAGCAGTGCAGCCACCACACAGTTGCCCAGGAGAGACAGAGGGCAGATCTCAACAGAATACACTGCCAAAATGTGCTCTCTCCACTTACAGGCCAGTGTATCATTCCTACAAGGGACGAGCCACAGAACTCACTGCACGAGACAGAAAACCACCTCCTACCTAACTGCGACGCTGCTGGTTTATACCACGTTGTGAAAGGAACTGTAAGGTCAACAGAAAGCATTCTCAGAGAATCAGGCTCTTCCCTATCCTTGTCAAGGTCACCCTCTCTTATCAGTGTATGGCTCCAGGCAGTCTCCTTGGCACTGGCTTTTCTATTCCTGCCTTAGGAAGGCACCAAGGAGATACAGATATGAATGCTGTCCACATAATGTAATCATCACACCTGCATAAACAATTCTCACTTCTTGTTATGGAGAATGAGTCTAACTGGAAAAGTGTGAGGTGCCACATGGCAGGGTCCTTATGAAAAAAAAGGTAAGGTCAGAGTCATTGAACAATACCAAAATAACAAGTGTCAAACCAGAGACAGATTACTTCAGCTGTGCTCTCAGTATTCTGAAGGATAACTTGAATTTCACATGTGAAGATAGTAAAAATTGTAGACAGCTTTTTCCTTCTTTTTCCCTTTTAATCTTTGTAGTTTTTTAATCTTTAAAAAAGAAGAATGAAAACTTTTAGTTTGGTATGCCCTTCAGAACCACTAGAAGAAGATACCATGCACAAGCCAACCCTGTCTCTAAAATAAGCAATAGGAAAAAAAAGCACATCACAAACCCTCTTCGAGCAACCAAGATTAGGATGTGCAATACCTTATTAAAACAAAACAGATAAAACTATTCCAGTTTACAAAATTTCATCCACTATTTTAAATGCATGATTGACAACTCACTTTCCTGTGTCACTACCTGCCTTAGCAGCCTTATGGGCACTGCATCGTATCACTTTTTGTTGGCTGTGTTTCTTCACAGAAGAGAAAAAGACAACACAAAATAAAAAACACAGCTAGGGAGAATCCGATCCACCATTAACCATCTATGGTCAAAGCATCCAATTAAATCTACCTTATCAATATCTTCCTCTTCTTCTTCCTCTTCTTCCTCTTCAGAGAAGTCAAGGAGTTTCTTGGCGAGCAGGGGATGCCACTGAAGACACTTCCTTTTTGGTCGCTTCCCAGGTCCTTCACCTTCTGTTGAGTGATCCTTATTCCTACTACTGCCTTTCATTACTGTGACCTGTCATGCAAAAATATTGATAAATTTGCAACAAACCCTTAGGTATAAATGACCATCAAACCAGTGACAAATATATGAGGCACCAATGCAAGACTCTCAGAAGTTTCTGGCAAGGTATTAGGTAGAGATTTATTCCAATTATAAACATAACCATGGATGTACTTTATGCAATCTTAGCACTTCCCCGTAATGCCTGGAGTAAGTAGAAACACACAATTTAAGAGCATGAAGTACGGACGCCCACTAGTCCAGCTCTTGAATGTGTCTGAAGGATGGCAGAGAAGTCCTTCAGCAGCCAAGTGAGTGAGACTCCACAGCTCTCCCACACCTATCTCCATTGCAGCTTTTCATATTCTACCACTGAAAATGTTGATGTCAGGGCATCCTTCTTTCTCACAGTGGAACATTATCACTAGCCACTCCTGTTAATCATGCACTTATATACGCCAATGTTGTTGTAGAGCCCTGTGTTACCATGAGCTAGGATTTGTCCATTAAAAGGTGCAATAGGGAAATCTGAGTCTCTAAGAGAAGTGAATTTTAAAACACAATTTTGAAGCAAACAACCAGAGGTAGTTATGCTGACATTTCCCAAGTACTGCACAGGAAACAAAAAACATGCTGAGCCAAGTGCATGCAGAAGACAAATCACATTTACTAGTGTGTGTGCCTTTATCTAAAAAATACCTCAGAACTAACTCTCAGTAAAAACACATGCTTAACACATCCCAAATACCAGTTTAAGGGTTGACTTAAGAGATGTGCTACCCAACTAAGGGACAAATAAATATATAAACACATAAAACCAGCACATCACATCCAAGTGCACAGCAAGCAAGTGCTGCTGGCACAGAGTCTGGTCCCTTGTAGCCTTCTGTTAGCATTGTGTAGTATCAGTGGCAATCCTGACAGGAGCATGGCTGGCTTTCCAAGAGAACAACACAAACATCAAAACAAACTGAACCTCAAGTGTGTTAGCCAGTTACATCTTTATAAAGCCAATAAATGTGATGAAGTCTCACAGCAGTTTCTCACCAGCAGGATAAAGCAGCTGGTCCCATAGGAAAAGGCAGAAGAAGCCGTGTTGCTGACTGTCAAGAAAAGGACATGCAAAGAGTCAAACCTTCTAACTGCAAGGCCATGGTGCATTTTAGGATGCTGCTTTCTGTAAGGTGCCTGGTACAATGCTAATGCTTCAGCCTACACTGACAGAAGAGAAAGCTGCCACACTTGCACTCAGACCAGCTGCCTGAGCCATTGTGCCACCTCTGGGGCAAATGCCCCACAAGAACCACCTCACACAGGTCCAGCCACACTCTTACATTTAGTGAGCACTAATTCTGATTTTGGATGATCTCTTCCAGGTGTTTCTTGTTGGTTAACTCACTGGCATTTTGGCAATGTGCCCTTGTTAGCACCAGAAACATACATAAGCAGCTCCTTCCCTTGCAGATTCCCAACAGTGCAGAAAGCTGAAGGACCTTCAGCCACAGCTTGCTGGAGGAACAACTCAACCCTGAAGGAAGTAGGTTCAGAAATTTTAACCTACAATTTTAAAATGGCTTTTTTTCTGGATGTATATTGAAGTTTGTTAGCTCCTCCCCACTTCTGTCAGCACTACCTGCCCTGCCACTAACTAAGGAAGCCCTGTAACTTTGTAGTAACTTTGTTCATTAAGTGACATGCTTTGCTATCCACATAATGCCACTTCTACCTGGAAAACATATAAACTTTGATTTTGTATCACCCGCTCCTTTGTTAATTTTCTGTAACCAAATCCTGTAGGTTGCAGGGAATTTTATACAGCATATAACCATGCACCATTTCACCTAAATATTCATCTGTGACTTGCAAAGCAGATCCAAATACAAGAACCACTTAGGCTCAAAAAAAACACTGCAGTGTGGAAAATTAAGCCACACTCCAGTATCATGAAATGTATGTTTGAAATTGTTTTTATGCCACTGTGACCTCTGCCATGTACCACACTGCACTGTGCTCTCCATCTGTCATCTTCCTAAAGTGCTCAACCACAATTTGCTTTTGTTTGGGGCATTTTCAGACACAAATCAACAAAGCTGAGTTAATGTTCAAGCAGGAACTTCAGCTCCTGTGGGTAGCAGTTTCTTTCAGAGAGGGCTAAGTGATACAGATCTGCCTATTACTGTAGTCAATAAAGCATGTGGCCTATTTCTGAGCAGGATAAACACACTCCAAGTACAACAGGGAGAGCTACTCCTGCCCTTACCACTCACTCGTGTACATGAGCTAATCATATGCCTCCTGTCTACAGTCAGTCCTAGGTATGATGAGTGCTACTAGTAGCCTTCTACCTTGTTAGTGTGAAACTGAAACAACCTTTGAGATGTGCTCCATGACCCTCCTTTACAAAGCTCAGCTGAAGTTGCAGGGCTGTTTCCAAACCAGCACTGCCTTTAGCTGGCACCTCTCTGCCTGCTGCCCTCAAAGGGATGAGCAAGGGAAGACTTCAAAGGACTTAAGTGTATTTTACATGTGTTCTCCATCACTCCTGAGGCCCTGCCTATGCTCTATGCCGAGTTTGTCAAGGCAGCACAGAGCCAGGCACCAGTCACCTTGCAAATCTCAAGGGGGCTCTCAGTACCTTACACCTCTTCACCACAGCCGAGCTCACAAGTAATTCTTGTTTCCCATGCATGAAGGCTAGGTATTAAACACTCACCACTTAACTAAATTCATCAAAGCTCATCACGCTCTGGTGCGAAAATAAAAATGTACGCTCAGCTTCAGGAATTCAAGGGGTGTTCATCAGGTTGTTTTATTAAATTGTGAACCATTTTATGACACAGAGTAAGTCAGATCCTGGCTGTCATACAAGCACCATTTACTACAGAAAAACACAGTCACTCTTTGCTTCTGCTTCAGAGTCAATCCCTGCAATGGTCAACAACAAAAACTCTCCTGATTTTGACCCCACTGATGGAAGCACTGAGGCCACAGAGACTTTAAACTTTTATGTTTTCATCACAGCCTGGAAGTCCCTCACTCCTATGTCACGCTATAAACTCTACCCTCTATGCCTGCTTTTCTTCCCTATAATATAGGAGGTAATTCATAACATGAACACATAAAATTATTTCCTTTCCCTTAAGGGTGGGTCATATCCTATTTTTACATACTTTTGTGTTTCCAAATCCTCCTTCTCCTTTTTTATTTATTCAGGTCCCTGTAAGTTTTGGCCTACATTTCAGAGACTTTTTTTTAGTGTGTACTTTTTGCTGATGCCCCCTCAATCAAATATAGGATTGACATAATGAAAAATGTAATTCTTTATACATCACATGGGACTTTTCCTGTTAGAAATGGATGCCAACATAGTATGGTAAACTTGTTTTCCTCTGGATTGCTTTATCTTTTATTTTACTGCCTCTCCACTTTATAGGCATTTGTGTCCTAATTGTTGATAAATTCACATACTCATATAATTATGAGAGAAACCCATAAAAAAATCCAGGCAAATGCAAAATACAGCTAACATGGACATTCTCCTTACTTTTGGCAAGATGTAGCAGAATGCATGTATGATTATGATTAAATAACAGTGAAAGTTTTACTGTCATTATTTACTTCTTGAATGGCAAAACATCAATGGAATCCAGTTACCTGACTCTTAAGATTCTACTTATTTATCTGACTTTTTTCTCCCCCTTGACACATTGTCAATAGTATGTTAGCTGCTTGTTTTACATGAGAGACTGGAAGCTGGTAGACAGCAGCAAGCAAAAACATCAGCTGCTTCTCTCACTTTCAGGGATCCCCAAGCACTGGAAAACATCTCTACCAGCATGCTTTTCAAGAAAGAGCTGGACTTGGACCCTACAAGAACTGAAGCACACATTTAAGCTTGGCAATTGAAAAGTTCCATAGAAAGTCACAGAACAAGCCATGGGCACTCTTTGAGAGATTTGGGCTTAAAAGTAGAGAAGATACATGACACATGAAGTGCAAAGTTTGCAATAACTAGAATTTATGAACCACAACACAAAAAAAAAGTAATTTCTTTTACAGATATCAGTAAAAATACCATATATTTAAGTCAGATATAATGGCTTTTAGAAGTTTGCAACAGTAAAAGTTATTAAAACCAGGCAACAAGATTTTACAAGTTACTTCTCAGCTTAAGGATGACAAAAATGAAGTGACAGCCACTAGGAGAAAGTAGGAATATTTCAGCAAGACAAGACAAAGGTATGGACAGCTTTCCTTAAAATAAGCACCATATGCTTTATAATGTCACTAGAGGATACCTGTCAAGGTTGACATTCATGATCCATTGACAGCAAGATACCTTCTGGGTGACATTCTACATCTACTTTTAGTGCATATACAGATCAAACATTGCAGAAATATTATATTAGTGCAAAAAATGTAAGAATTTTCTTGTGTGTGTGTGTGTGTGTGTCTGTGTGCTGGCTGTCCTTCTGGTCCTAGAAAAATTAATCAAAGAATCACAGTATTTTTGGATGTCTTATAAATATGTATAGCTAATAGTTTTAGAGAAAAATAAAAGATTTCTTTAGAAAAGAGGTGGATGGTGGAGGGAAAGCAGGGGAGAAGATGTTGCTTAGCTTTTTACTGCCTATGTTTCTATTTCAAATACGTAACTGTTTACAAGTCTTTGGTTTTTAAGTGTTCATGAACAACAAGCATTTGATTACATTTGTTATGTTTGTAATGTTAAGTTTTGTTTTTCTGCTATCTTCCCCTGTTATTTATAAAACCTTACAGACACAGGTGACCAACTTCAGCAGTACTGATTTTGGGACTCTCTCATCCCAGTGTTGAGCTGTCACTGAGAATGCTGCTTGTGCTAAGTAAACTACACTCAATGAAGTACATCCACAAACACCAAAATCCTTATAAACATCTTCAAAAGCAGCCAAGTGCTCTAAGGCACCTGTTGTAATACAGGTTAGAAAGAAACGCCAAGACCTGCAAAAGCAGAACCCCACAGACATGGATTGTGACTATGGCGTAGTCCCTATTGGAAGATTCTCCATAGAGCAACATCTGAGTTTCAGCAACTCTCTTTTCTATGAGGACAGTGGAAATTAATTTCTGATTTCCTGTTACCTTAAAAAAAGAGCCCACATTTCCTGGAACCCAGCTGGGCCCTTGGTTGACTCAATGAAGATTATGGGTACAAAGAAGCAAAGGCAGAGTTTCAAGTGGATTTTCCACACTTTCTGTTCTGTTCTACACTATCTAAATTCTCTACTACATGATAAAAACAAATGCTAATGAGAAAAAAAGAGGACTGAACTATGACACTAATAGCTTGTTGTTTTGGGGACTACTGAGCCAGCAACCTGTTTCAATAAAGAAGCAGGAGACTAAGAAACGAGTTCATGTTCTCAGCAGTCTACTGGGCTGAAAAGGTATTTGAATTTTCACATGAAAGCAAAAGGATATTGCTGGCTGTAAAGTACACCTACACAAATACAAAAAGTGGTTTTTTTAAAAAAGTTAAGTTTCTTTTTAGTGCTGGAATAACTGAACCAGAATATTTCTATAATGTATGACAAAAACTAGTTGGCACTAATTGCTGACCAGTCAGTGAACATACTCTTTATCGCTTCACAGCAGAAGGCCATTAATGAGCTTTCTAATTTTCAGAGATGTGATGGTTTAATGGGGGACATGCTGAGACTCAGTAGGGTTCTGTTTGCCAGAGGAGGTTTGGGAGAGACTGTCACCACACGAAACACTTAGCAACACAGCTACAAGTGTTAGTTAATTTTTAATGACACACTCTTCCATCTTCGGAAATGGTTTTAAACCGTTCCTTATTCTCAAACTCGGATCTCAGTTGCTTGCTTTCTTTGTTCTCTAATACATAAAATTAAACCCCAAGATCACAAAAAAATGTCAACAGCACTTTTTAAAAATTGTGGGGTTTTAAGTGTCCCTTTCATACCTGCCGAAGAGGAAGAACACTACACAAGTCAACAGAGCTTAAACTTCAACTCTACTCTTCCTCTTTTCATTCAGACATGCAAAATAAGAAATATTTTCTTTGGCATTTTTTAATGCAAAGAAATCAACCAAGCTTTGTCTATTATCAAAACCACTTTATGGTGAATGTACTCAGTGTAGCACCTATTGCCTCTGTGAAGTGGCTCGCTGATGCAGATGAAGGGAAAGACTTGATGGAAGAGTCTGCCTTACAGAAACAGGTCTGGGGCTGCAAGTCACTAACATCTTTACTCAAACAGAAGCATATGAACAGGAAAAAGCAGTTGTCTGAAGACTCTGGTCTTAACCATAACAAGCCTTTTTGTTGTCTTGAATTTAAGTTACAGTAGGACATTTGCTATTGAAAGACTTGGTTTAGTCTTCAGCAGCTGCAGAGGCAGAAACACAAAACCCAGAAACCCAGTAAGTCACAGGCTACAGCTATACTTACTTCATCAAGCAACACTGTGACACTGTGCTAGCCAAAATTTCTGGGTCATAAACTGCAGAAGTTAAGCATTTGCTAGGGTGAGACCCACCTTTCTGGACACCAGGAGCTAACTGCCCTGCATGCCAAAAGATCACCAGCAGGTCTGCCTACAACTGTGTACATCTGCTGGAAAAAAGCACCTGAATTATTAGCTTAGCAATTTCCTTTGCCTAGAGCTCCTGCACAGCGGGCAGGGAGTTCTCTCACTGCATGTTCTGTGCAGTGCTAACACAAAGGAACCACAAACTGGGGAGAAGGGCAAGGCCTCCTGCACACGTAGATGAGGTCATTCACCCAGGGGATGGACAAACTGGGACACCTGCACTACCAAACCTGGCTCTGATCCTAGGTGAAAGAGCCTGGAAGACCCACAGAGCCTGGAAATTCTGACATCCTTTTGCTCTGAAGCAGCACTTATTTTGGTTTCTATATTTGCTGCCATAACAGGAGAGAGCATCAAGAAACCTGGGAAGGTGAGCAGAATAAATGCCTGAAATTCAAAACACAGAGGTGGCAGAGCCCAATCTAGTTTGCAATACTTCCTCCCACAGAAGGGAAATAATGACAACACCCACTATAAAGCCCTCTACTGACACCAGAGTAATTTATAAACAGACCACTTTTCCTCCAGGAACACAGAGTAGATTGTAGAATGCAACCACCTCTCAGGCAGGAGATGAGTGCTTATCTGCCGAGCACCACAGACCATAGCAACAGCACAATCCAAAAAAGCACTGACTTTCAGCAAGTTAGAGCTGAGAGGGCATGCCATGAAAAATCTGCTTTGTGTTCCTGTGTGAGCAGGACTACCTGAGCCTGCATGGGGAGCAGCTTTTCTAGAAAGACTGCTGTCATTCCTGCATTTCTCAATATTTCAGAGTTGTAAAATGAAAATCTCTTGTGATTTGTCAACTGGATCACCAGGAGTTCTCTCTAGCTTTTGCAAGTCACTAAATGCTCAATCTCAGCATAAAGAGCTTTTTAGAGCCAGTGAGTTCATAGATAAAATGGCCACAGGAAAAACTTAATGAATATCAGTGCATGGACATTCCCACCAGATCATTCCCAGGAGGACATCTGCAGGTCAGCAACAGTTTCCTCACTGAAGGGCCTATCAGGTAAGAAATCAAAGACAAATTGGAATTTTATGTGAACAAGAAGGATGGCCTGGAATTCTGCTCACACCCTTCAGAGGATGAGACCCAATGAATGAAAGAAAAAAAAGTAAAGTAGACTTAACACTCCCAAAGCCCTGTTTTTATCTGTGATTAGCAGGCGTACAAATTGCTGTAGGGTGCAGTCACAGCAGAAACACAGCCAAGCGCTTTTGTGCGGCGCAGAGCAGCACAAAGAGGAGACGTTCCTGCAGCAGACATTGCAGGGGGAGCACAGCTGAATGGCAAAATTGTTCAGCTCTCCTTTTCACCTCTTGTTGATTGTGCCCCAGTGTCTTCTGCAAAACCAGGACAGTGCAGCTGTGTCCATCGCTACTGTAACCCATTCTAAGGTTTACCATGTGCGTAACTGAGCTTTCATAATAAAATTCACTCATAATTACCACCAGTGTCAGGGGAACCATATACAGCTGTATGAGCAAATGAAAGAATTACTCCCTTAATACATATTTAATAGGCCATAAAATATCCCTGCACAACCCCATATTATACTTTGTCTACTTCTGCTCTCTTCAATTCCAGTGCAATAGGCTCAGGCAGTTATCTAAACATCCCCTTGAACAGCTACTACCCACTACTCCTCTGGAAGAAAAATCAAATTAATGGCTACAGAAAGTATTTACTCAGCTTCATGCATCTTCAATATAAAGCCCATAAATCATGGTAATGTAACTCTTATGCATCTCAGAAACAATCATAAAGAAGCTACACAAGAATTTCAAATAAAAGGGGCTTGTGCCACGTTCACTAACAGAAACACCACAAGGCTGACTTGATAATAAATTACTAGCTACTAAAATATTTTCTTCAGAATCAAATTGCCACGATCACCTCCCATCCTCTCCCCCCCCCGCACCAAGAGGGGCAAGTATGTAAAGTCAAAAATGGAAAGTGAACCCTTGTGAGTCTGTTCCCTGTAGGAACCCCTCCCTACCAAACTCAGATGTAATTTTCCAAGCTACTGACCATATTAAATCCACAACAATTTGCCAAAATACATTGTATCTCAAATTAGGCATAACCCAAGAAGGTAAGCAGAACGCCAAGGCAGAGCAGAATTTTACTAAAACAAATGGCTATAAATCTCTTCTCCCAAACAGCAAGATGAAATGGCCTCAGGTTTAGATTGGATGTAAGGAAAGACTTCCCCAGCAAAAGGGTTGTCAAGCATTTGAACAGGCTGCTCAGGGATCTGGTTGAGTCACCATCCTTGGAGGTCTTTTAAAAGACATGAAGATGTAGCACTAAGGGACATGGCTTAGTGGTGGACTACAGTGATCTTCAAGGTTTTTTTCCTACCTAAACAATTCTATGATTCCATTAAAAGTAAATGGAAACCAAACTAATTTGCACACATTTATCAATCATATTTGTATTTATCATCTTGCTAAAGGAAGCATTTTATGACTCAGGAATAAGCTCTTAATTCAGACTAGATTCCTTAGTGCAGTGGTTTAGTTTGATCACAGAAAGAGATACAGCTAAAGGAACTTTAATTCTGGTTTTGGAAGCATCACTGTCTCTCAGAACTATGTGGATCCACATAAAAACCTTTTGGGTCTATGAACATTTGTAATGATTTTGAAAACAGATGTCTTATCTTAATACACAATTTTCAAGTGCCATCTAGTGGTTATTTTCTTTTTTATTTCAATTTTGAATTTAAAAATAAACTTTCCCTTTTCCTTATCTTTAACATTTTTTCAAGTTTGTTATTTCTATCACTTCCTGCTATTTTATGATGTGACTCTTGACCATGCAATGGTAAACAGATGCTTGAATTAAGTCTAAGTTTGAGCATTCTGATGAACTGAATTTGGGCCAAAACCAGCTGTTTTCAGAACTAAAGAACTGAAAGAAAATGGAGAAAAAAACCCACAACCTTATCCATCTCATCCATAGAAACAAGGCACAAATGTCAGTTCATTATAGAGATTTTCAGTACAACTTAATGACTTCTTATCATGAGAAAATTCTGACTTGTTAGAAGTCTGTAAATAACTAGGGTGTCAACTAAATACACAAGAAAATCCCAGAGAAAAAAGCATGTTCTAAGCATTCCTCACACTGGATAAAGCCAGAAGTCCACAGTGACATATCAAAAGGTTTCTGTTTTACACTCAACCCAACCTGTGATATTACACAGGCCCAAAACTTACATACTCAGGTAAATTTGGCCACTTAACATACTAGTCTCATAGTGGGAACAATTACTTCATGTCTTCTGTGTCCAATCTCAAATCTCTTATTCTCCAAGTGTAAGGAATTGGGCTCACCAGGTATCCCAAAAAATGGCTAAATGTGCACATGCAGTACTGTGCCCAAGACAGCATCAAACCTCAGTTTGTACCATGCAGACAATCTGTGTGAAACATACAGAGCATATCAAATCCTGAATTTGAGATGTATGGAAAGATATGTATGTGCTTCCATTCCACCTGGAAATTTATGAAAGACTGCATCAGGCAGTCAACCAATCAAGGAAAATATCTGGGCTTCTTCACAACGAACCTCTGAGAGCCTAAAATTAAGATGATTCTATTTCTGTAATATACTTTCACAGAGCTACAGTAACATACGAATAATTTTTTGCCCATCTATGCCTATAGAAAAAGTGTTATAACTCAGAGTCTGAGACAAAGTTAAAAACACACCATTACCAAACATCATCTTTGTTATTACTCTACTGAAAGACTTGTTAGCTGTGGCAGAAACAAATTCTCTGTGGAAAAAAAAAAAAAAAAAGAAAGAAAATGCTTAGATCTTATTCATTCTGTCTTGAATTCGAAGCACTTTAATAAAAGGTGGGAACATTGTTATCTTCCTAACTTCTGCAGTTTGCAAAGAGTTGAACAGAGATGAAAAATCTTAGACAAAAGGTCAGAAAAAAAATCATGGTCACACTGGTGAGAGCTTTTAACTCTGATCCCAGTCCCTGCTCCCTTCTGCCATCTCTCCCTTCCAGAAAATGAAGAAACTGAAAAGAAAACGTTCACATTCAGCAATCTTCTTGTGTGCTTGTTCCATGGTAATCAGAGAGACATTACACATGCCCAGCGAGGCACACTTTAGACGCAGCTCCAGGCGGGCGTCCCCGGAGCCGCGGAGCTCGGAGGATGCAGTGGCAGCGACGCTGCTGCCCCTGCTGAGCCCTGGGGGAGCCGCTGCCGCCCCTGCTGAGCCCTGGGGGAGCCGCTGCCGCCCCTGCTGAGCCCTGGGGGAGCCGCTGCTGCCCCTGCTCAGCCCTGGGGGAGCCGCTGCTGCCCCTGCTCAGCCCTGGGGGAGCCGCTGCTGCCCCTGCTCGGCCCTGGGGGAGCCGCTGCCGCCCCTGCTCGGCCCTGGGGGAGCCGCTGCTGCCCCTGCTGGGCCCTGGGGGCGCCGCTGCTGCCCCTGCTGAGCCCTGGGGGAGCCGCTGCTGCCCCTGCTGGGCCCTGGGGGAGCCGCTGCTGCCCCTGCTGGGCCCTGGGGGAGCAGCACGGCCTCGACGAGCCAGCGGAGTCATCCTGCCACAGCACGGACAGCCAGGAGCTCGCTGGGAGACCGCACCCCGCAATGGACAGCCCTGGGAGCACCGCACTCAAGACACGAGCCCTGTCTCCCACTCTTAGTGCATGCAAGCCCTTAGAGGCACTGCTGAACCTGCCTGATCTGGGGCTCATCTGACAGCCTCAGTGCAATAATCCACCTACAGGTCCTGGAAAACTCACAGCATAGTGCAACTGTCCCTGGGCAACTGGGTAACAAGCAACGCAAAGGTCTGGAGATGCAAGGAGTCACAAAGCCACCCTTGAATACAAGAACAGGACATACATACACAATGCCTGAAAGAGTAAAAAAAATATTAAAAAATTACATAACACACAGGTAAAAGAAAAGGAATAAACAATGTTACTTAAAAATCCCTCAGAAGGTAAAATGCCATCTTATTCCATGCATAACCTCAAAAAAGCAGCCTCAGCTATTCAGCACATTAAACTCCCCTTTAAACCTATCAAAATAATCAAAATAATTTAAAGTTCCATAGTTCCATTATCCCATTGCCTAAATTTTGTACTCCGCTAATTCAGTTAATCCATTTAAAAGGCATGGAAATTCTGGCCTACACTGCTTCAAGTTCTTTCTAGGATAGGAGTATTTTGTGTATTCCCTCAGGTGTGTCCCCTCTAAGAGCCCATGTGTTAAAATTATATGAACCAAGTTGGCAAAGCAGTTCCCCCAGGATGCCACACAACACTAGGCTGCAGTCTACTGCTCTTTTTGCAGGTGAAATGCAAGCTAAAATTCTGCATGCAGATTTGAAGTACTTTACTTGATGGAAAAGGTCTAAAGATCAAATCCACACAGCTTACAAAATTAAAAAAAGTAATTTTACTTTCATAACTCAATTTTAAAAATTCCTTTAATTGAGAGCTGCATATTAGTATGAGCTAGAAAGCCCTGTATAATGGCAAACAATGTGTAAATGTGTAACTGAGCAGGCCTGTATTTCACTGATGCCAATTCACCATAGCATTATGGCCACATTCCCCTAAAACTCCGTGGATATTGAATAAGAATGATTTCAAATTCCTGGAAGAAAACAAGCTATCAAGAAAACATGTTCTCTGCCAGGGAGAAGACATTTCAGAGTTTTTCCCTAACAATCTCTCTCTCAAATAAGCTTTGAACTAAACCATCAGAAGTAAGCAGGGCTGTAGACAATGCTCCCATTCTCAAGCCATATGCATGCTCATATGCAACAATGCATCACCACCTCGAGTTCTGCTGAACATAACGGTCTCTTTTAAGGAGAAAGAGACTTGGCTTATTTTTAATTCATGGAAAGACAATCACAGGATTCAGCAATGTCCACTTCAAAAGATCTAAAGCTAGAGATGTGACATGAGCTGCATGTGAAAGATTTAGGAAAAAAAACCCAAACTTTTGCATTGTTCCTCTTAAAATACCATAATATAGTTATTCATTTTCATGCACTAACAAACCATTATTTCAACAAAAGGGCAATATTAAATACTAAATTCGGCAGCTGGAGGGTCTCTAGTCCTGCTCAAGGCAGACCTAGCTTTAAAGCTGAACTACACTGCTCAGGCCCCACCCAGGGATAGAGAATCCACCATCTCTTTCACCTGGACATTTTTCCTTATCCTCAAGCCAAATTTCCCCACCTGCAACTTCTGACAATCACCTCATGTCTGTCCTTTCACTATGCACCTCTAAAAGGAGTCTAGGCTCCTATTCTTCATAATTACAGATATTTGGAGTCAACCAGAGCATCCCCTCAGCTTTTGTGCGTGAGACACAACGAGCTCTCACAGCCTTTCCTGGTATGCCCTGTGCTCTGACCCAACCACACCTCAGTGGTCCTCGAGTGTGCTCCCTAAAGTCCCTCTGTATGGGTATTCAGTCTCAGAAGCTCAGAGCAGGAAAATCCTTCTCTCAAACTGCTGTCTACACTCCCACTCACATAGCCCAGCCTAAAACTTGCTTTTGTGGCTACAAAGTCTTGCTGCTGAATTCTACTCAACTTACTGCCCATTAAGATGATCACGTCTTCTCTAAAAAGCTGTTTTCTGCCTTCCTTTTTGTTAAACTTCTTGGGTTCCTGCCAGCCCATTCCAACTTTCTCAAGTTATTCTGAATGGCAGCTCCTGTAATCCACTACTTCCACCAATTTGGTGTCACCTTTGATTTGCTGAGGGTGCACTCCAACCCGTCATTTTTATCACCAATGAAAGTATTAAACACTGGCACCGGGGTCAGCCCCCGAGGAACATTGCCAGTAACTCTCTGCCAGTTCAATGCTGGCTCAGCCAGTTTTTCACACACTGCAGTCTATCCAACAATCCATCCAGAGGGAATTCAGTTTGGCTCCAGGGATGCTAATGAAAGTGTCAAAAAACTTGATACCATCAAAGTAAACAAGGTCCTCTGCTCTCCCTTTGCCAACAGTTTTGCCTCTCCATCACTTCCTCACACTCAGGAAGAATTTGCCCACAGTAAATTCATGTTTGGCTGTTTCCTGTTCTCTTCTTCTTCATTTTGCCTAGAAATGACTTCCAGGAGGACCAGTGCTGCAAGTCCTCTCAATGATGAAGCTGAGGTCAGTCAGCCTGCTGTTTCCCAGATGTTTCTTAGTGCCTTAGAGCACAATTAAACACCTCAGGGTCTGATTTCTTCTGTCTGCACGATCCACAAGAACGACGACCCTATTTCATTTGACCTGTGGTAACCTGAGATTACAACCATGCTACTGTTTGCCAGCAATTCCAAATGCAGAAGAGCTGGAAATACTGGTATGTGGAGAACAAGCACCTCAGCTAGTTTGCCTCAACCCTTCCTGTTTCTTTCAAGAAGCTACCCAATACTACAAACCGAAGTTTGCAAACACCTCTGTCCCACTTAAAAAAAATTAAAAATCCTTGAAATCTAAACACGACAAGGTATTTTAATTGTGTTTGAAAATATGAGTCCATTTTAAGTCCAAACTTTCCTTTACATTTTGATTTTTTAAAAAGCTTGGTTTTCAATACAGGGAAGAACAAGAAATTACTGTGATTCTGAGGCAAGCTCTAAAAATACCTCAGCAAGCAAGAAACCAAGAGGAAGCAAATGAGCTTCCTCACCAAATAATGTGTCATGCCTAATGAACAAAATCTAAAATCCAGATGTTTGCCATCCTGGGAGGTCTGCAGTGGACAAGTAATTCACAAGTCTGTTGTTTTAGGCTCAAGAGTCTAAACACAAGCAAGTCTTCCCTGAAAGTCTAAATCCCTGATGAGCTGGTAAGCAACTGGACAACCAACCGCAGATAATTTCCTCACAAAAAACTTCCCAGAAACAGTGAAGATTCCAAAGGACGTTGATAAGCTTGGAGAGGATGTTCCAATCTAATTTTTAAAATAACTTGCTCTGTTTGCCACAGTTCGCAGCTGGGAGAAAACAGGTGGAAGGCCTTTGGAATACTCTAGAATTGTATAGGATACATTAATTTGGCAGCAATCTCTGGGGCACATGGGTCTTTCACAAGCCTTAAATGGCAACACAAAGAATCTCATTGCAAGAGACTTGTCAATCCACTCAAGAATCAAACACTTGAAATCATTTGAGACAGTTCTTTCTATGAGTAGTCCAGGTTTGCACTGAAACCTCTGCAGGAAGCAGGAAAAGATTTTTCTTTTCTTTTCTTTTTAAAGAGATTTTAACTGGAGGGGCACTTTGGAACACAAAGCTCTCAAACATGGCTGTGGATCCTTGCTTATTAAAGGCTGAGTCCTTAATGAAGCCCTCTCAGAATGGGTGGATTTCATGCATATGTGAATGCGAACACATACCCGTCATTAAGCAGCAACTCAGAAGCACTGAGTAGTCTTTGTCTTTATCTTCTGATGCCTGTTCAGAATGCAATACTACTCACAATGCTGGACCCTTTTTGCCATTTAATAAACAATTTTTTAAAAAACCAAACCCCATTAATAAAGGGTTTTTAAAATATGAGCCAACAAACCACAAATAATTTCAGCTCTCATCACTCTCAGAAATTATCTCCATGTGTATCCAACATTTTCACAAGACTGGGGAAAAAGACAGGTTTCTCCTGAATACTCTGAGTATCAATGATGGCAAGCTTCTGTACAGAACCAAATACTTGTTATGCAGTTTACTACTCCTTGTGCTCCTGGAATGAGTACATCCTACCACCTATGGTCATTACCTATGACCCAGGTTCCTCTGCTGATCTAAACTGCCATGCTGTGGGTGAAGGAAAGAAGCAGACTTAACTGTGGCTGTACCAGGTTATTTGATCAACCCTACCTTCTTCATACTACTACATGAACACAGAAGAGAGACTCCTTTAGTTCAGTGGGTGCTAAGGACCTATTTTTCCATGATCAATAGCAGCACTGTCCTGAATTCTTGCTGTTTGGGATGTTCGTGAATTTACAAGTTACACCGCAGACAGCTTAAAAATTTCCTCCAGATAAGAAAATTTTTCCTCTGGAATATGAAAAGTGGAAGATGAACTCACACGTCTGTGCTTCAACCTCTTTTCTGTTTTCATTGCATCAGATTAAATGACTCATCCCAGTCCACAACTAAAATGGGATTTGTGAAAACTGGCTCCTGGTAACTCTTTCTGATGTTGGCATTAAATACCTCAGTTTGCTTTATATCGCAGTTAAATTATGACAAGTCAAACATTTGGCTAAGGCTTAGGAAGCACAAATGAGTTCTCATCATTGTAAACATTCTCAGCACAAGGGCAAAGTCAGCTCACAGGAAAAATACACCAATTCCATAGTCAATTATCTTTAATTCACACTTCCAGTGCACAGGCCTATCCCTGCAGAAGAAATCCAGAGTCGTAAGACAGCAAAGGCAGATTCCCAAAATGTAAAGGCAAAGTATTCAATATAAAACATTTACACATTGAATATTTTCTTGAAAAGAAAGATGCCTCAGGACCACCCATGGCATAGCAACTTCCAGTAGAACACAACCAGCCAGAGGGCTGATTTAAGGAAAAAAGGCAAAAGAAAAAGAAGACCAGTAGGAAAACATTTGACGTAGGCATTCCTAAGAAACACTGAGGTCTGGAAAGAGAGCACTAACACATAAAACACAGGTTCCTTCTGCTGCCAAGTCCCATGGTCTGTGATTCAGCTCTTTGAGTGCATTATGAATATGAAAAGTGTGGAGAACATCTGCCTTTTAATTTGGGGTTTTGTTGTTGTCAGCTATTCTGTTTTAATAATGCCTTTTTACATCTCAAAAATACCTAGAAGAGCTGCAGTCAAAAACAATGTTGCCACAAGTAGAGGATATTGGCCTGTACTGTTCCATTAGATCTCCTTTTGGCAAGATTTTCTGCAGAACCACCAAGAAAGTACCAGAAGCTCATAAAAACTGAAAGGAGAAGTTCTCTTAGTAAAATGGATTATTTAAACTTTGGGTTCTCATTTTGTTTATATTATCACCTATTTAAAACTCACATTTCTTAACCAACGGTCAAAGAAGAAGTGGCTTCCTGAAAAAAAACTCCCAACAATCTGGCTCCAGCTAGGTGGTGAAAACTGCTTCTGTAGTTCTCCAGCAGAGAAAAACCAAAACAATAAACCTCCAGCCAACACAAAAAAGCCACTTCATAAGTAAGCCACACCTCAAACAAGATTGGATCGTTAAGATTACAGGTAGGCTTTACAGGTTTTATCTTCCTATCTTCATAACCACAGAGAAACAAAGGTGGAAATATTGTTTTTCTCAGTTCTTTTGATCACTACTGGGAATCTTTGCTGATTGTTTAACACGTGTTGAATTGAGTACTTGTGAATGCCTCTAAATTTTAATGAGCTTTACAAACTGTATTGTTGTGCTTATGCAGATATTCCTAGATGGAAATACAGATACAGGTTTAGACAAGATATATCTACATCTAACTATGTATACAAGTCAGGTCATAAACTCAGTTTTACACCCAGCTGTTCTGTTACAGGAGAAGTGGCAGCTGTGCCCACAGACAAGTCAAAATACAGTTTACTGAAATGAAACTATCAATACAAAACTATTCATATAAAGACAATAATTGCTGATGAAATCCCTGCCTTTACATTTAAGGAATGAATCTATTTGAGTAGAGGAGAATTTTCCATTTTTTTCTGTTGAGTGGCACAGCCATCTCATTGAAGTTGATCTTTTTAATAACGATTTGCTGCAGTCAGTTTTCAACTGAGGAACTGATCATGTCCAAGTAATTGTAAATGATACAATGAAGTCACAAATCACAGGATAGCTCCTATTTGCTGTAATTTTGGTTTACTCAAATGTGGTAAATCTGCTGTTAGTTTTTCTTGGAAGTTGATCAGACTCCCTTTTCTGTTTGCATTAGGAACAAAAGCAGAGAGATTTAAACTACGGAGCAGAACAGTGACAGCCACCTTCCACCTTTTCTCTTTCCTGCACTGAACTTACTTGTTGCAGAAGGAAAACTATTTGGCCATCAACTCTCCCTTCAAACTTTGCCTTGCCCAGAACATTCACTCATCACCTGGAACAGAGAGGGACAGAAGCCAGATGCACACAGCACTGACCACCCCATGCCAATGAATAAAGAATAATGAACACTCTACAGTGCACACCCAGGCAATAACTGCTAATTCTCCTTATTCCTGCTGTGTCCTTATGAACGCAGCTTTCTTTGAAAATACCCTGGTCAACGCAGTAGCTGCCATCTTAGCATTCCTTCAGTCACACTACCTCATGGCAGGGGAGTGGCTTTGTCACCCACAGCCCTGCCTGCAGCTACCACTGGACAAAACACACTGTTAGAGACACCAGGAGAGCATCTTGGGCCCTTCCCTTTCCTGCACGAGGGACTGCAGGAAGGTAAGTGTGAGCAAAACTCGCTTGTCCAAGAGGGACATCTGTGCAGCAGGGCTGACAAGAGCTTCTAGCACAGCATCAACCTCAAGGCACTGGGAGTTTTTATGCTGCAGATTCCTTCCCTCACCACATAACTCAGTGCTCTTCCTACGTCACCAAAGTCAGCAGAGATTTCACTTGAAACAGCCGCAGCTGCCTCCAGAGCAACGCCAGGCTTGGGGCTATAAACAGCCCTGCTTGCTCCACAAAGCCCCCTCTCAGTGCACTGCCAGCCTACTCTCCAAGGGCTTAAAGCTAGCTAGGGCTTCTGCACACCTTCCCATCTGCAAGACTCACACCTACAGAGGTGGTGAACTGACTCCAAAGCAGCCTAAAATCATCAGGAGAGAAGCTGCATAATAAATAAGAAAGAAAAAAAACCACCAAAAAAACCCTCCAAAACAAAACCTAAAACCCAACCCAAAAAAGACTAACTCTCCCAGTTACTATTTAGACATTTGCTTTGAGATGGATAAAAGAGTGTCTGTGGTGAGGAGGGATGTCACAGCAGATATATTGACAGCACATCTTGGAGATCATCTTTTTTGTACTAAAAGCTGCCAACAATTACTGCTATGCAAGTAACAGTACACCAAGTATACTCATACCTGCAAGTACTCAGGACGACTCCAGGCATAAATCCAGAGGACTGAAGTCCCAAGATTTTGTTAGGTCTTTGTGTTACAGAGCACTGTAGACTTAAATTTATTGTATTCAACTTCAGAGACATCTTTAGAAAGCAGTGTGATGCATGAGAAAGCATCTCCTTATTAAAAAGGCTGTGCTTTTAAGTAATTACCTAGACATTCATTAAAAGACAACAGTATCCTCGCAGACAAGATTATAAACAAGCTGAGTGTGGTAACCATCACATACAAAAAAACAGACCCACAAAGCCATCTCTCTGGAGAAGAGAAGCAATCAAACCAAACAAAAACCCCAGGTTACTTTTTCTTCTGCCTCCCTGTCTTGTTTTGCTAAGGAAACCCAAAAGTCTCTATTAGGATACCAGAGAAACCATATACAAATATATAAGCTTAGACTAAAAGCTAATTTAAATCAGCATGCATGGGAGGTAGGAATAGAGACCATTACTGAACTACTGAAACCACTGTATTCAAAGGTTTTGCCTTACTGAATCTCACTTAGACAATGTGAGATTGGACCATCCCTGCTTCATGGAAAAGCACCTTTCACAATGCAGATAATGACCTACAATACTTACACCAGGTTATGGAAATGAAATCCTATTGAAGGAGAAAGATCCAGAAAGAGTGAGAGCAAACTGACAGCTTGAACATCTCTACTGAACCACTCTATGACTTTATTCTGGAGCAGCTCTTCACGACAAAGAGTCCCCAGCAAATGCAAAGATAAATAAAATAGGTAAGTTGGGATAAATAAAATAAATACATTGAGGTTTGCAATTTCATATTCTGTAGACTCTAAGTGAGCATCCTGTATGCACTGTTATCACTTTGAATGGGTGTTTGAAGAAAGACTGACTTCGCTGGTTTTTTAACTGCTATCTGAAAAAGTTCTAATGCAGTTCTTATTGCTTTGCACAATAAAAGCATACTGAAATGCAAAGTGTTTTAAAATAGTCTCACTGGAGAAAGTAGAAAGTAAGTAATTTGCCAGAAATCATACTTTTTACTCTGTTGTATTATACATACAGTGAAATTACTAAATTGAAACAGTTGGGATACAGTTTAACAAGTACAACTTCTGCATTTTGTACCTCTATCAAACTTGTTTATTTTACTGTATACACATTTACAAGAACCAGGAAAGGCGAATTTTACCCTTGGGGGGGGAGAGAGAGAGGGAGACAGAGAGAGAGCGAGTGAGCGACTCTTCTGAATTATGAATTGCTTTATGACATTAAATCCAAACAAGATGCATCAAACAAGATGCATCTCAGAAGATCATTTATGCTGGAGCCTGCTAGAGCTCAGTGCTAAAATGCACTATATGCAAGCTCCATATTAGATTAGAAAGCAATTACATCACTCAGTGAGTGTTTGGTATTTGACATTTTGTGTTCTCTGGATTACCTGTGTCATGTAACTTTTCACAGGCCATTGCAGAAATACAAATTTCTGTAAACAGAATTTAAAATTTGCTACTTGTTTAGGCTATGGAAGCTACCTTACATATACAACAACAAGCCCTTATTTACACAGGAATAGTTCACTAAAATTAACTCAGATGTTTTTGGTTCTTATTTCTGGTGGACTTGTTTACTCTCAGATAGCTTAGGCTTGTTCCTCCACACCACAAAGCTCAGAGGATACCAGAGGAACACAGCTGTACCAAATGCTGGAATTTACATCCATGACACGTGACTGTCAGTGTGTCACAAAAACCAGGCTGATTTCTGATGAAAGAAGCCACAAAGCTGAAGCCTCAAAGACAAATCATTTAGAGAGTTCACTACTTTGATTTAGGTTAAACGGATTTATGAGCTTAGAAATGGGACTAAGTTACTGTAATTTGAGCAGCTGAGCTGTGCAGCTGACTTTACATGCGCACTTTGGCCTACAGCAAAAGCCAGGTCAAGCACATTTTGGCCTTATGAAAGTCAAATGATAGGAGATTTGAATGGAGAAAATTCAGAGAGGGGATTTGTGGAGTCTACTCATTTTACCTCACCAGTGGGACAAGGTAACTCCCAGCAGAAGCTGAAGATACACAACCAACAAAACATCCTTATTCAGTGATCTGCTGCAAGGTCTGTCCCACAGGAGTACCAGACTGGTGTTCACACAACACTCACCAGGTGTTCACATTCCAGAGAGCGCTGACTCCACGTGTGAAAACTCTGCATGCTGTGTCCCACCACATGCCTGGCCATGTACCCAACACAGCAGCCCTCTCTTAATGCCTCTCTCATGATGACACAAAGGGGGACACAGCAGCACCTACTAAGTGACTGCAGTAGGCTGCCCACTGCCATAGAAACAGACAGCTCTCCTACTACAACTGAAGCTTGAGATACAGGGTTGCAGATCAGCAACACATTACACAACTCATTTGTTCATGACTGAACACACTGTTAAAAGGCTCAGACACATCATCAGATAGTGGCCATATAGTGGTGATCCAACTCATCCTAACTCAACAAAGTTGTTGCCCAGAGTCAAAAGCAAACAAGGATTATCTGCAGTTCTGTGTGTGCCCCGCACACCTCAATTTATGCTTAAAGGAGAATGACACACTACTGCATTGGCTGAGGCTTCATTTAAGATAATATTAAGCTGTAAGTTAGAAGCTTGAGTTGGACGAAAATGGGGAAGCAGGCATCTTCCTGAGCAGCAAGACAGTATTAGATGCACACGTTTGAATCTTGTTACTTCTTTCAAGTCACAGGTCACAACCCCAGCAAAGCCACTTTCTCCAGCTGATTCACAGTACCTAGAGGATCTGACTCATGTTATCAATGAACTCTTTGTGCCCCCTGAGCTCTAAAACCATTACCTCTGGCTTGACAGGAGTAAAACTTACCTTCTTCCCCCCGTCAGGAATCCTGGATGAATGGCAACTGCTGCTAAACCCAATGCTAATGAGAGAGCAGAAGTATCTCAACCTCTAACAGAGAGATTATTCCTGGTGAAGACATTACAGTCTGGAAATGCTGCCAGCCAGAGATGCCTGCTCAGGCCTGGAGACAAGGGCTCAGGAGTCCCCCAGGAGCCAAGCAGGCACCCTCTTCATGGGAAACAGAAGCACCACGGACACACAAGTAACTGTGAACTGAATGGCCACTCCCAAGGCTCATCAGGATGCTCCTCACCTGTTTGCTTAGCATGAAAGCAATAACCAAGCCTGCTAGTGCTTCAAAGTAGATCAAGTATGAGAAATGCCATCAAGCATGTGGGACCTGCAAGCAGACCTGCAGGTGTATCCCTGTAGCTCACATAGCAGAGGCTCAAGTTCATTTACTGTCTCACTAAGAGCCACTGGTGCATCAGGCATAATCCCCCAGGAAAAAGCTTTTTTCGGGAGAGAGTTGTACAATACCAAAACTTGCTACGTTTCACACATGGTTTTCTCCAAATACTCAAGCAGCAAAATCCCTGACCTAAGCATCTCACAGCTTAAAAAGAGTATCTGACACAGAAACCAACATCCAATTGGAAAAGGTTCTCAAAGAAGCCAGAGATCTGAGAACTACCTGACTCAGCACAGTATATTTTATGATATCAGGTATAGCTCAGAATTAGACAAATCAGAAAATGGAGTTCCCCCCAAACTCTCAGGGGCTTATCCACAAGGACTGTCTGAAAATCAGACAGAGTATACAAGAGAGGAAAGTGAAATGCTCTTCACCATCACACCCCTCACCCCCAATGGATCTCAAATCTTGCCTGGTAACTCCTAAGATACTTTAAGAGAGTGAGGGGGAAAAAAGAAAAAAAGACAAAAAAAGGAAAGTAACAGAAGCATAACAACACATCTGAACACTCACTGACTTGCTCATGGATCTACTTGCTTTACACTACATCAGGAAATAGGGGGAGAAAGGACTGAGAAGAAAGTGGGTTTAGGATGAGTTTCAAAAGAAATCTTCCTCCTTTCTCCACAGCTTTTCCCTTTGGGGAGAAAATGATCAGTAGTGAAAAAGCTGCTCAGATACCTAATTGATAATGAATTTCAAAAGAAAAAACTTGAGTTTCATAGGTTAATTCTCTCATGAAACAGAATTTTTCTTTAAGACTAAGCTTGGCATAAGTCATACTAATTCCTAATATTATCCATATAAGAAGAAGTTAATTTCACTTGCAGGTTGACATAGCATGGACAAATTTACAAACACAGCTGTGAAAAGGGACTTAAAAAACCACTCCTATTTCCCTATGTGTATTCCTGGGTTCTTTCAGACTATCCTGAAGTCCTGGGCCCAGTCTCTTTGCCCTGCCAAATTTCCCCAAGCCAGCCTATGGAGCTGCTCCCAGAGATGCAGGACTCTTGTGGTTGACACTGCACAAATCTGCCTGTACACTGGGCATAACAGACCCACAGAACTGAGCCACTGACTTAGGTGCTGGACTTAATGATCCTTGTGGGTCCCTTCCAGCTCAGAACACTCTAGCCCAAGTCTGATAGAACCATGAAGATACAAAAAGAAAAACATTGGAAAGGGCTCAGATTCCACTTCTATAAGCTCAGCACCTGGGGAGGAAATTCTCAAGCCTCCTATTTAACATGCAAGATGAAAAATATAGTAAATATAGTAAGTAAGTTCCTATATATATTATCTTTTATATATACACACAAACATATAACCTGAAAAAGCAAGAGACCACAAAAGAAGGAAATGTAAGCTCTCTGTGAAATCTTTTATATTGCTACTTTATATTTCACAAGACGCATTTTCTTATTAAATTTTCCAGGCTTCTATGTTATTTGAAAAAATATATCTAAATAAATCAGTACACTGATGTCTCAAGTTCTGCAAACAGTAGTAATGAGAAGCATTTCAACCCCAACATGGATGCACATATACTCTTATTATTCTGAACCATTTCAAAATCTGGATTTAACTACATACATTAAGTGGATTGTTAAGAAGTAAGAATTCTCACTGCCAACCTGCTATTTACTAATAAATATGGAGAAAGTGTATATACACACAATTGCATTAGGAGTAAATATCCTTTCCCTCAACAGGCACTCCTAGAAGTAGTGATGCAAAGCTGCCATGTCCTGACTCAGCAGACAGGCTCCCTGTCAGAGCTCTGTTTAAGGACAGAAAGAGTCCTATTAGTTCCCAGTCCTATTCCCGGGGCCGAGCCAGCAGAACAACAAGCGGATAAACAGATTGCAGCCTCAGCTCTGCGTCACCAAAGCTGCCTGCCAGGTTTTGTCTGCAAGACCAGTTTCTGTGCATGTGACCCATTTCCCTTTCTCCCACACTCAGCCCAACAGGATAGCAGAGCTGCCAGACAAGGCAGAATCAGGCCTAAAATTAACTTTATCAATCAAGCACAGTAAAACCGTAGGAAGAACCCAATTAACTCTGCTCCCCTGAGCTGAATTGTGCAGGACAAACAATGCGCATTCCTGTCATTCTTCCAGCTTTTGCATTCAGCAGATTTGTCACAGAAAACCTATAGCCAGACTACAGCCAAACCTGTCTTTTTTTTAACTTGATTTTTGCCAGGAATTCCTAAACAATTCTTTTCCACCTCCCACCACTGTGCTTCTGTAGTTACTCCACACACCAGCCACCTTCAAGCCACATTTCTAGTTTTGCAGAAGCATTTTGGTGGAATGGACAGGTGTCCAAAACCACTGCAGCATTCCTATGTCTGGGACTATAATCACAGCATTTAATAGCCTAAAGTAACTGTGATTCCAGGTGGTTAGTACTTGGGAGTACAATATATTTTTCGAGGTCTGCTATGTTCAGCTGAATGGGATCCTTATCTTCATCTGATTTTCTTGTAATGCCAAAAATAAATTGGAAATGAATACGTTCTCATAACAGAAAGAAAGAAAGAAAATGATAAAATATTCTCCATTGTTTTGTTTTTAAATCATCTGATGGATTTTAGAATTAAAAAATTAAAGCTCTTTTACAAGAGCCTGAAAAACAGTGAAGTGAAAAATGATGACTATTAATTCTTCTTAATCCTACAGAACACTATTAAATACTGACTGATGATGCATGAGGGGAAGAAGGAAAGAAACATTAAAAAATGTTAAAATCTCTCTGAACAAAATATTGAAGAAAAAAGCAAACAACATCCAGAACACCAAACCAGAAAACCTCCACCCCTCAACACTAAAACAGTTTTCCTAAAATGCACCTGTCAGCTTCTAAAAATCAACTAATGGCTACATCTATTTTTACATCTTGTGATTAACCAAATCATAATAGGTAATCTAAATAATGGCCACCAGATATTAAAAATACCTATGTACACACACCTTCAATTTAGCATTAAAATATTATTTTTCCCCCAAATGTGCTGTTGCAGTATCAGTCAACAGCTTTGGAGTCTCTTCTTTACTGTGGTACAAAAATAAATAAAATCTCAGAACTGTTTTTCTAACAAGTTATCTTCAACTTTTATTGGATTGACTCCCAACAGAAGTCCTAAAGTAGGAAAAAAATGTGAAAAACTTACACCACCTTAGGCAGTCAGAGAATCTGGGAAAGCACAGAAATATGTACAAATAAAAGGCAGAAAAAATATTTTGCTAGTTAGCACAGACAAGACTTGTTTTTCAGAAGGTCTATATTTACCACATGGCTGTGTGCATTTTAGAAGACTCTATGCATACCCTCAATCAGGATTTCCATTAAAGCCATCCACAGGGAGAGAGCAGTATTAACCCATATACAGAAAGGTTACAATCAACGTAAATGACAAGAAAAGAAAACAATCCCTTTCCAAAGGTATCTGGTGCATTTGTATCCATATACATTTTCAGTGTATCAGCTCTGGAAGAGTCAATGGCCTACTGAAAAACATCACCTGAGTGAGATTTCTCTTTCTAACTAATTGGAAGGAACATAGGGACTCTCACAGTGAAGCTGTCTTCTTCACAACCCATTCTCCAGTCTAATTTTGTTTCAATATGAGAAGTACTGCATCTAAATTCAAGAAATTAAAGATATACTAGGTATGACTGCAAGTCCACAAAGATGTATTTAAAACTAGACTTACAAAAGTTTTAAAACAAAGCTGGGCAGGGGGCAGGTTTAAGGTAAAAATAATCCTAGTTGGTTCAGGAATACAGCATTAAAACTATACTAGGGTACCAAGTTTTACAAACAGATTACATAAACTTGCTATAAATGTGTAGATTTGTTATGCTTTGGGATATTTGATAATTTTTATCAGACCATGCCTTCAGTATATTTATATTCCTATTCTTTCTCTTTAGGTTTATGGAAATAATGCAGAAGAGGTAAAAGCTCAACTTTCAAGGCAGCCCTCACATAAATTTGGGTGCAATAGCAAGGAAGTGTGCTGGGATGGGAGCATCATCTTACTGTGGCTCAGGTAGCAGTTTGCTGCCAAGAAGACAGGTAGCCCATATGCCTGTATAGGGCCTCATGGCTTTCCCAAAAGCTCTTCCCTTTTAGATTTATGAAAACAGATCTGTTTGGATGCTGCTTAGTGACAATGCCCACTCTTTTGCAAAGTCAACTGTATGAGGAAAATCTTCCTACACGGGAATCTTTAAGGATGTTCCCCTATCAACAGGTACCACTTTACAGTCTTTCCCAAATTCTGGATCTTAATTAGGGAAGTTTGTTATGTTTGGTGCTGCAGGACACATTGACTTTTCCAGTAAAAACTGAGAGGCCATGGAAGACTGAACACAGCACTGGAGGTGTTGAGAGGCTCTACTCCATTATCTATCTAGCTGGCAACCCAGGACCATACATCCTATTCCAGCTTTCTGAAAAACAGGAAACAACACCTATTAACTACTCTGTGAAGAGTCATAGTAATGTAGGACAATAAGGGGCATTAGGTGTCAGGTAGGGATTATTATTCCCCAGTGCCTGGTCATATATTTGTTTCTGTATTATATAGCAGAAACCAGCTTTAAATTCACTGCAGAAGTAGCTATTTATGATGTAAGAAATTCATTGCTTAGGTACTCAAAATTAGTTGCATTGTAACAGCGAGTGGCCAGTTACAAACCACTTGAAAACAAATCAAACTTACAAAGCATAAAAAAAATCCACATTCTTTTTTAGGAAGTGTTGATGCCTTAGGTGCCTACTTGCTCTGTGCAATCATTGAGAGATGCAAGTATTTATATCAATATGTAGTAACTGAAAACATCTGTGAAAGTACTTTCTTCCCACTGCATAAAAGGCATTTACAGATACCACAGAGCTGTTTTTTTAAACAACATTATTAACTGGAACGCTGGCAGAAAACTGAAGTCCCCTAAAACGTCTGAAGCACAGCTTTGTTTGCCCCTCCATCAGTATCACACACAGACCATCTCTACCACTATCATCCATCAGCCCTGCACCTATTCCTCAGCAGAGTATTAGAGAAAACAGGATAATCATGACTGCCTTGGGAGACTGATGCAACAGCTGGTCATGACCCTGACAATGATTTCAGTAATTACTGCTTTTTTATTAAGAGCTTCAGAAAATTTGCTTTTACTCTGGAATAGAGTCAAGCTCCTTAGGAATGGATGCTGTTGCCTAAAATCTGTCCTTCAATACCCTGAGCATGTAAGAAGGACTGGAGTACCCGCGACGTCTTCATGGGCTGGCAAATACGCCAGTGGAGCCCCAGAAGATGTCCATCCTTCTGGAGCAGTACCTGGCCAGTAGGTGGACACCTAGATGGGCATTGGATAGCCTGGGGGAAGGAAAGTGAATGCCACCCTTCACAGCAGTGCATTTACACCCCACCTCCCCGCTTCCTGTTGTCACCAACTCGAGAGCATCAATATTTGGGCTCCATTTCAAATGCACAAGTCAGCCCTGAGGTCAACAAAAGGGAGCTCTGGTGGAGAAGTTATCCCTACATGTAAATATTCTCAAGATCAAGATTTAAGAGCTGTGGCCTTTGAGCACACACTTGCTGCAGCACTCCTGCAGACCTTGTGAAACTTTGGTGAGATGGGTTGCACACAGAAGTCCTTTGTCATACAAGCTGACTTTTTTTTTAAGAATCTGACTTTCAGCAAAAGGTGCAAGCCAAAAATAATAAGTATTATTAGTAGTAATATTATAAAAAGGATCAAGACCACGGGATGAAGAACAGATTAATTTTGTCTCGAAAAAAAATAATCTGGAAAGCAAACTGTTTTTTCCTGTCACAGCCTCTGATTAAGGGCAGAAAGTAAGGGAAAACTGGCTATAAAAATCCTGATTTCACAGAGGCTGCTCCAGAGGAGTAGAATCAACACAGCATACTCTTAAATATCATATCTTGGTGTGCAGCCAGAAGATATGCAGAAGCCAAAACATAGCATGCTAGGAACTGCCTAAAGGCAACTCTAACAGGGACAAGTTTCGAAGTGGTTCCAAAAATCCATCAGGAGAAACTGCCTTTGCTCTATGGGGCCAATCACAGGTAACAAACCACACAGCTGGGCAAATTGTTATCACTGCAGCTCAAATGCACATTGAGCAACTTTTCTACAGAGGTGCTCACTGAAGAATACAAGCCTGCACATTAAGACCAGGCAGGGCTGTGAAGGTTCTTTGGTGATTTTTGTAGTGAGGAACAGTATTTCTGTCCTAAAATGAGGTGGTAATACCCAAATCCTTTTTCTAAAACACACTTTGAAGTTACAGTGTGTTCCAGGAACACTGCTGTATCATCTCATAATTAGCTGTAATTAATATACAATCATTTCCAGACTTAAACGTAGTTAACCATTAACTTGTATTTGTAGACTGTATTTGCTGAACAGTATGATATTTTCCTTCATTCCTCAATGCTATGTAATCATGGAGTTACAGGCCTTATCAGAATGCTCAACTAAAACAGTTTTGGTGGGGGTGGGAAGAAAAGCTACAAATATCTTGTTGTTATTTAAACTTTTTAAAATAAAAATGACAATTTTTTATAAAATTTTTATGATGAAATTAAATAATTGAACATGGGACTGCCCATTTACATGCTTTCTGGAAAAATACACTCCAAACTCCAGTTTCAGTCCTCGTGCTTACATCAGCATACGAAAAAGTGGCATGAAGACAACTCTTCATGTTTCCACACAGATTTCCTTACTATGTCTGTGTATGTATATGTCTGTTAAGCAAAATAAGAGCATACTTTGAGTCTCCAACTTAGTATAAATGTAATTTAGTTGGTTCTCACATAATAACAAAGATACTGTTACCGTATTGTTAAAGCATTTGCAGTAATATTCAGGTGTTGTGAAAAAACACTAATACAACAAAAATACAATGAAAAGAACATTATTCAGTATTTTTTACCCATTCTAGCAGTACAGATAGTCAACAGCAGAATATCAAGGATGACTGGAAAACTGTTATATACACAAAATTATGCATATTCAACTGTTTGCTGTTTGGGGGGGGTGGTCTGAGGCGGGCCTGGTTTTGTGGCACTAGGTTTTCTCAGGCGTGGGTTAGGTTTTTTAAAAAATTCGTAATTAATAGCACCTACCAGGTTTGTGCAATCACATCTATGGATTTTGCTCTGTTGCCTATCACAAACTGAAGTGCTACAGGTCTCTACCAAATTAAAGCAAGTGCTTGATGCAGAAACATACTACATGATAAAGATAACCTGTCAATCACCTGGATGTAATGGCTATTATAAATATGTAAATACCTAGCACTTATAAATATGTAAGTACCTAGTACTGTATTAGAAGTCTGGTTTGCTGCTTCTTTACAACTGAGAGGGAAAAACAGTAATACTTCAGAAATCCAGAATAAGTTTCAACTAGTTACCATCAACATCCCACTTTCACATGGGATGGATCTGCTCATCTTAGGCTGTAAAAGCTTGCCACAGATCGTCCCTCTCTTTGGAGACTTGATCTACAACTTTCAGCTGCTCTAGAAGGGCTTGGCCAGTGTGAGGTGTTACTTTTAGGTCTCTGGTACCACCTCATGTAGAGTTTCTGCCACAACTCAGTTAGAGAACCAAGCCTTATTAAATAAACACAGACTCTTTATCCCCTCCTTAATTCACATGCAAAAAATCATGTGGCATCTTAGCCAGTGTGATGCTTTGGCACAAACAGATTGCTTAGTTACAAATTACCTGGAAATACAATGCTTGAAAGGAGACAGACTGAGATTATGACTGACTTCAGAGGATTCCCAATAAACCAGTGAAATTAGCACTGGTATAATCCTAAAATGAAGTGTTATACTAATAACTGCTATTTAAGCATTTCAGCAGCCTTTACCCATAGGTTTCCTGTTCTGAGAGCTAGGAAGGGTAAAGAAGATGGCAGGAGTTGGGTCACCATGGCTGGGGAGAATCCTTGGGCACTGCTGGGTAGCTCACACAGCTGGTACACAATGCATTGGAACAGGCTTTGACGCCAAATCCAATTCTCAGCAGTACAAAAAGCATTCTTCTCAAAGCAGCTTTGGGAGGATGAGGAAATCTAATCCTAGAGGGAATCCTGGTGCCCATGTACAATAGAAATCCCACCCACACCAAAACAATTTTCTGGATGCACATCAAAGAACATACCCTCTTCAGAGAGAACACTAAATACACCCGAATCATAACTGTGTCAATATTGGCACTAGGAAATGAAACCTGACTTCTAAAACTGATGCTGGGAAAGACTCCAGGTGACAGAAACTTCATGAGAGCACTAGTGCAATGTTCTCTGTGCTTCAGATGATGGTGATACAGGTATAAACCTTTGCAAAATTCAGTGTTAGGGTATGAAAATATCCTGAGGTTTTGCAGGACTAATTAAAAGTTTTAGGAGCTCTTGTTTTAAGACACATTCAGTTTACAGCTATGTAATTCCATGCATGAATGAAAAAGATACACTTTCTGCAAACAGTCCTCAACAGAATTGCAGGTTCCCAGTTAAATCTTTGTTCATAATCAAATGCTTGTATTTGAGGTGAAAATAGGAGTGAAGCTTTCCTTCTTAATCCTAAATGCAGTAACTTGATTAAGTAAAACTGCCATACGACTTTACCTCAAACAAATTTCTATTCATTCAGAAGTTTCTCAGACTCTGAGTTTGTTTTAAGTTTTGTTTTTTTCTTTTTTTTTTCCTTCCCTAAATAAACACAGTGGAATGCTCATTATCTGTCTCTGCCTGACCATTCTCAGTACTCCCTTCCCAGGGTCTTTCTACAACAAGACATAACATTATTAAGTATGCCTATTACCCATTCTGAACACCAACTATGCTAAGGGCTGGGACAAAGAAATATCAAAGGGACTGGCTATTCCATCACCAGATCAGTGAGTGAACGGGCCAGGCAGGCAGGCAAACATACCAGCAGTCTGCAGGGAAACAACAGTGCCTCACTCAGCCTTTCCCTGCTGCTTGACTCAGCTCAGCCACTTCAGAGAGGAAGCTGAACATCAAACACACCACCATCCCTTGTGCTCCCAAACTGCTGCAGCAGCCCAGCTAATTCCTGAAATGCCAGATGTGCTCAGAACTGATAACCTGTACATCCCAGCATGTCACCTGGGGCCCAGGAGGACAAGAAGAGGGACGAGGCAGAGGCTGGGCGAGATAGGACCTGCACACATGCACACGCATGAACGCCTCTCCCCTTACACAGCTCTAAATAAAATTAAGCCGCTCATGTCATTTCCAGTGCCAGCTTAGCTCAAGCATGGTGAATTTCCAATTCAGCTCATTCACCTCACTTTGATCCATGCTACACATGCTGCCTCCTATTCATATCTACAACCATCACTGACAGCAGCAGAAAAAGCATAAATCCAACAATAAAACACTTTTCAGAGTGAGAATCTAACGGGAACTACAGGCTACAGGATTAGGGATTTTTTCCCTTTAATTTTTTCTTTACATTTTATTAGCCCGAGATTAACATGGCGCAGCAGAATTTTATTTCTCTTGCAGCACATAAGAGATCAACGCACTGAATACACCCAAATCAAGTAAGTTTAAATAGACAGCCATTAGCTTTGCTCCTGGCCTTGCCCCCAAATCTTTCTTCTTGACTTTTCAATTAAACCAGAACTACAGCTTTTAAGTAAACCAATAAAAAACCATGGAAATTTCAGAAAGCAACTTAAACAGAACACTCAGTGTAACAAAATAATGACACAGCAACAAGACAGATGAAAACTGATTTAAGCTAATGCCAAAACCCAGTTTCTTTTTTCAATGTTTCTCTTCATCAATTCTGTCACAGTACATTTACAAGTGATTAGTCTAAATTACAGGTTACGCAGCTTCCCTTTAGACCAGTACAAAATTGCTGCATCACAGCTTTTAAACACAATCTCAAAAACGGGGTCTTGGGGCAGAAAACAAGGTAGGGAGAGGGAAGG
This sequence comes from Notiomystis cincta, assembly GCA_013398075.1. Lineage (NCBI taxonomy): Eukaryota > Metazoa > Chordata > Aves > Passeriformes > Notiomystidae > Notiomystis > Notiomystis cincta. The sequence goes on along the minus strand of VZRX01023084.1, from coordinate 130,623 downwards.
ATGCCTGTGCATGTGTGTCAAGGTATGCATATCTGGAAAGAAAGAGACAAGGGATGTTTGTATATACTGATACAAAGAACTGTATTACACACATATCCTACATGCATAAATAGAAAGTAACTGAAAATCTCATACAACAGCTGCTTTTATATCATGTCTTTGTGACACATCCAAAGAACTAAACCCCAATATGGTACTGGGTAAAACATAACCCTCAAGAGAGACATAGTTTGGGTCAAGAAAATTCTAGTCCTGGCTTGCAAAGACTCACTCCAGAACTGCATTTTTGAAAGCTGCTTCAGAACAGGTTTTGGACTTACCAAAAGGTCTTATGCATTTAAGAGAGAAAAGAGAAAACTTTATCTGAAGAAAACTTCCAAACATGACACTCTTACTGTGCATTAAATTTAAAAGTATGACTAGTAGTATGCTTACCACAAACACTGAAACACTCAGACTTAACAGCTTCAAAGAGTAATAATAAATCTTCACATATCAAGCCATAGATCAGGGCCAAGTCACATTGCTACAGAATTCTTGGCTTACAAATGCAATTCTGAATCAGAAAATAAACCAGACATGAGCATTATTGTTTTATCCAGCAGATACTTTACACCAGGAACTGGTCACATTTAATGGCAATGAATGATTCATTCAGAAATAAAAACGGATGTGAGGAAACACATGGAGTAAAATCAGAACCACCTCACCACCTAATTACCTTGATAAAGGGACTACACACTTAGTACAGACATTGGCAGATACATATTTATGAAACTAAAGCATTGTTTGCATTCTCTCTAAGTGACAGGAAGATTATTTAATCCTGAGCATCATAAGGTGAGTGGACCCTCCACATAAACAATGAAATCCGTAGAAGTTTGTGGGAATTCTGTCTAGGGCTTCACTTCAGTAGAGTCTGTTTATATTTTTCCCAGCCTAACAGGACTCATCTTGCTCATCTACAAGATGAAAAGAAGAAGCAAAAACAGCATTATGTTGCTGCTGGTTTGGGTGGAATTTTCAGTGAGTTTTCTTTTCACGAAAGCTTGCAAAGTAAGAGCCACAGCCTCTCACAAACCCAGGTGTCACTTGCAGTCTAGTCAACAGGTAGTACAATTTGTAAAATGAGCTTCTTCACATGTTCACTGCCTCAGTGAATCCAGCCTGAGCTTAAGGAGGTTAAGACCTTTGTTTTGAAAATGCAAAATTATTAACAAACATCCCAAATTAGTGGTCCGTAGAGTTTTATTATCCTGAACTACTTCAACTCAAATTAAAAACCACGATAACACTTCCATCAGTTGAGAGATACATAACCCATTTATTTTGGTGCACCTCTCTCAGAACGGACCCAGAACAGCCCCTCCTTCCTGCACCAGTTCTTCAGACTTTTTTTCAGCTCTGAGTTTATCCACCAGCAGGCTGAAGGAGTCATCTAGTGGCCACAAACAATTCCTGCAGCCTCACCAGCTTCCGCAGTCCAGCTGCCAGGGCAAGACAAGGTTTTTTACCCCTTAAAGCACACACAGCACTGATAAGAGTCCATTGCAGGTCTAGTATCTGAAACACGGCATGGCCCTTGCAGCCTTGTTCATGATGTTGCCTGTTCAAGTTCCTCAGAGTGCTCTATATGTTTGTTTCCCACTTCCAGCCCATGTCAAGGCCAAAATCAAGTTCTCCCCTTAAATGTGCTTGGGAATAGACATGGCTGGGTTGTTTCCAACCCTTGTGCAGCTGCCTGCTCCTCTTCAGGGGTGGGCAAACCTTTCCTGAGAAACACTGCTACCCCTGGGAAGCACCAGTTCAAGTGACACAGATTAAACAGCTACGCAGCAGCGTGGCAAGCCAAGGGATCTTCCTTGGCCCACATCCCTCCCCTGCCACAAACCCACTGTGCAGGCTTGGACAAAGCACTTGGGAACTTAGGTAAGGTCTCCGAGTCAAGGAAGAACCATCTACTCAGTAACATGCAAAAGAAAAAACCATAATAGGTTAAACACATATCTGAAGTATGAATTAAAATAATGCTTTGATTAACAGTATTAACACCTATAAAAATCTTACTAAACTTCTTAAATATTTGTAATGTGCTATCAGTTCTCTCTACAACCCTTCAGCCAGGTATGCTCCAGAAATTTAAGCATATAATTTTATATGAAAACATCTAATATTCGTTCTTCAAATGAATGGCCATTTCAACTATGTAAGAAAGTGAGAAACTGGTACTGATTTTTCATATCAGCACCTTAGCTGCAAAACAAACTCAGATCCATTTTTTTTTAACTCTGTGTTAATTTGTATTACCTATTGAATGACTGAATTGCAGACACTTAAAAACACACCTTAGGGAAGATTGCCCTAAGCTCTTTTTTCTGTTCCTGGAAATCACTTTGCTGCCACATTAATGCCATACTCTGGAAGAACACGTTGCTACTCTTCCTTCACAGAGTAGAGATTGCTATTTGCATATTCTCTTTTTAAATGTTTGCACTGTTGATCAGAGGTGAATCTAATACAATGAACATCAGGTGTTAATCATCACACACACACAACTTCTACAGCATTTTACATTATGCTCCCTTACACTCTGCCATGCAGTTTAACATCCTATAACTTAACCCCAGCAACAGCAGCTTCCTCTTCCCACCCCCAAAATAAGGAACTATAGGTTCTCCAAACCTTTCAAGGAAGCCAAAAGACTTCCTTAAATTCATACTTAACCTCCCTGTGATTCAGAGCTTCTGCCTGCCTCAATCACCTCAGTCACAAAGATGTCACCTAGGTTTTTCCACCAATCCTATACATCATTCATGTAAAACAAGTGAAAAATGCTATAGAAGTGCAAATTACCATTCTGGTATGGTTAAGGAGCTCCAACCTATTTCAAGATGCAGCTGAAGGTGGAAAACAGTAGTATCACAACTATACCAAGATGTGCAAGAAGAAATATGATCCTTGCAAGCCTTAATGTCAGAATTGAACAGAGAAGATTCCTTCAAAATAATGAGGATGTGAGCAGCAGCTAAGTGATGTTTAAAGATCTGATCCCAGCAGGCAACACCTTCACCTTGCTTCACATGTCTAACAAAATAAGTGTTAGTCAGATTCGTCCTGTGTGGAGGACCTGCAGAAAGAATGACTCTAAATCATATTTATTTCTCCAAGATGGGGGACACCTTATCCTTTTAGGTCAGTAAATCACCAAGAGCTATTTCTTGCTACTCAATGCTCAGCTGTCCAGTCACAGAAGTATCTGGAAGTGAGGAAACAGTTCTGCAGCACTCAGAGGTTTGTACAGGCACTACCAAGATCTATGTCTCAAGTTCTTAAATAAAATTTGTATTGTCAATAAAAATAGTACCAATATTTTGCAGACTTAACTGGCCAGAATTATACGAAAGACAAAGCCATTCTTAAGATTTTATTTAACACTGACTTTATATTAATTTTTATTTGGACACAAATTTAACTCACTGTTATTTTATTTCTTTACTTATGTGTTTTAAAAACAAGATACTCTTTGGTAACAACAATGAAAAAGGGGATTCACTACTGGTCTAAAACAGCATGCCAAAAAATGTCACTTATGAAAAGAGTAGCAGACAGTACCAGAGGTCTACTCATGCCTACTGTGTAAGGTCAAGTCTCATTGCCTTGTCTTACACCATGTTTTCAGTGAACTGCAAGAGTGAATGAGGATCAGGAATAGCCACCAAAGCTCATTTTGTCCTGTTACTACAGCAAAGATGCATACACTTTTTCTATTACATATCTATTCATACACAGACATACATATGTGTTTACATGTGTAGGTATGTATACATACTTTTCTGCAGGTATATGCAAGACAAAAGTAAACACTACACAAAAGTGTAGTTTTTTGCAAAGGCAAAGAGCAGAAAAAAAAAATTAGTGGTAGACTTAAAATCCCAAGAAATTGCAAAATACCACAGCCACTCTAAACCCCTCCCTCTGTGAATTAAAATTAAAATGGGAAGCTCCTTCTGAACCTCTGCTACTCCTTAATATGCAGATGAGCAAAATCATGGTACTGTACAAAGCATGCACTCTGTTAGCACTGCAAATACCTAGGTTGGATTTATAATATTGACCAGGCTTTTATCTCCCCAAAAGACAGCCATAATATGCCTTTTCTGGAGGTCTTACCACAGACTACCAGGGAACTTTGGTTAGCTGGGTAACTGCCTTCTCCCTAGCCCCCCACCAGGTTTGACAAAGGGATATTATGCTCCTTAGTCATCTCCAAGAGATGGCACAATGTTCAAGAATTAATTATTTCTAGGTATACATCAAGGAGGCTGACAATTTTAAAATAAACACATTACTGACTGAAGCCTAAGCATCTCCACAGCCTGTATGTGCACCTTAACTACTCAGCAGAAATGTTCTAAAGAGTTATCAGTCAACTGAAGATGCCTTTCTCTAAGGACCTGCAGGACAAGCTGAAATACCTCTTAGAACTGCCACGAGCAAAGGATTTATCTGCTTTTATATGCATTTGTCAACTCATACTGCAGCAAATTTAGTCACAAGCAATAGTGTAAATTGATGACAATATTTAGAATATATTCACTTATGAAAGCTCACCTGGAAAGTACTTATTTTTCCTCTGCCTAACCACCACATCAACCTATCAATTTGGATTCCTTGTCTCACTAGAGGTCCACCAGAAAGCAGATGTCAGTACATGCAGCAAACATTTCCAGGTGCAGATTCAGAATTCACAGAGCAGGGAGTCATGTCAGACACTCAGTGAAAGCCCAGCATCTAATTCAGAAAACCTCTACCAGAGTCTTATTCCTGTGATCACTTTGGAAAAACCATGAGCACCGCTACCGATGGGAAGGCCTCAATCGTGTTGTTAGAATAAACCATTGCTTTTTTTCAAATGGGGCCTGGCTAGCTGCCTGCCTTATTGCAGCCTTGAAGGGAGAAGGAAATACCTGAAATCTACTCTTTACTGCTCCTGACTAGCAAGAACCTGCTTCTTCAGTGAGTTCCACCAAAATTATGCTTACTGAGATTTTGTCAATGCACAATCGGCCCACGTGGAATTTGCCTGCATCTTTACCCAAAAAACTTCCCGGTGTTTACACACCTGATTGCTACTTCCAAGTTACTCCTTACATTAACAAGCTTTGAGGGGCAGCATCAGTCACAAAAAGAAAGTAATTTAGTTACGTATGGAACAGTTACAGCTACATTACTACAATTTTAAATTTAAAAAAACCCTTATACGTTCTTGTTGCTAGCTGGGAACAGGAAAATTCAAATTATTTTCTTTTCTACAGACAGTCTAACTTTTTAATTAGTTTGGGAAAAGTATTTTGTTTGAACATCTGCATGAAGATATCCCTTTCATTTGAAAGTATTTTAACCTTCTGATGTCATAAAAAGCACTTGACTGTGCTGTAGTGAACTAACAGATAAAAAGGGGTGGGTACATTTTGAGTAGCTTTCCCCTGCAGCAGATCCTGCTCATTTTCAGCTGAAATGCACAGGTTTTTCTGGCAGCACCTTCTGTGGCAGCTTTTGAAAAAAGCAGCACTCTGTAATGTATTAGAAAAGCCATTCCCTTTCAATACTGAAGTTTCACATCTAAAGAGTGTCAGATGCTGCCAGGGTTTCAACTCAGGCTAGCTGGCCATCAAGGAAGACTGTCCCAAAGCAGCACATGTCCCTCCACTGCCATGACAGTGCTTCCCAGCAAGGCTCCTCCTGCATCATCCCACACACAGGCCAGGCCCCAGGAGAACGGTCCAAGCTGCTGCCATTACACCACGTCCATGAGGAGGGTGGAGACAGCACTGCCAGAAGGTGCTGCAGCAGGGGCAGCACCCCTGTGTCCTCACCAGCAGAAGCTGTGCACTTACAGAGCCATGGTCATGGCCCAGCTGCACCAGTTCTTGAGGGATTTAGGTCTCTTGTATTGTGACATAATTTGACTACCAAAAACATTATTTCTGTGGTCTACTCTTCATAAGTACCTTCTCCATGTACAGCAGAAAGTGAGAATTCTTTTTTTTTTCCCTCTAAAAGAAAAATACAATCAACCCAAATTGCCAATTTTATAATTTTTTTGTCATGCTTGTGTTTCTAGGTCGTTATTTCAGTCCTTTTGGCTTTATAAAACTGTGCAAGCTTGACAGGGATATTGAAGTAAGTTTTCTTTCTCATCCTGAAACTATCATTCCTCTTGTTACTCTCCCACAAATATAGTTTTTGGTTTGTAAAAAGTTTTCATTAAACAGTATAATTTTGCAGCTTAAGGTATCCTAAAATATTACTCAAAAATCAAGACTCAATATGCCATATTTTCTTCTTACTTTCATATGGCAAGGGAAGGAGCAGACATGACATTTTTAACTCTAAACTCTACCATCTGAGCAATTTCCAAGCAAAGTAAACATTGATCCTCCTATCCCTTGTCAAAATTCACTAGCATGGATTTCTGTACTTGCATGAAGTCTCACAGAAAGTAACAAGACTCCAAACAAAATGCACGGGTCTACATTAGTAAATCTCAGAACAGGAACTTTACCTTGGGATGCAACATTTGACTTCCCTAGCTAACACACAGTGAATGCATGCTGAATACCTGTTGCTGGTTTTGCCAGCACCTGACACGTGACTTGCTTGAAAACCATTAACGAAAATTTTCTGAACTCCACAAATCACACTCAAGAAACTAAAATCACCCTGCTATTTAAAAAACAAACAAAAAACCCCTAGAATATTAGCCAGAGAAACGTACTCTCCTTACAGGCCATGGGAGGAAAAGCTATCTTCTCTTCTTCAGGTAGTCCACCACTAGTGAAAATTTCAAGAGTAACTGATGAAATTAACACTTTACACCACCAACTCCAGACTTAAAAATTGAACAGGCACTTTGAATCTGTAGTAAACTGGCATTCTGCATCTAGATAGAGCTACCTTGCTATGATCACCTATCAACACACTCATATGCAACTTTCAAGAACAGCCTGCCATGTAGCATGTTTGCTGGGTCCTGTGGAAGCAAGCTATGCAAGGAAAGAGGAACTACTTCAGAAAGAATCACAGGAGAAAGATAAAAACATTACAGTTAAGGTATGTTATCTTCAGCATCAGTAACTAACTGATGCTATCTGCTCTGGTAACTATCCAGACTGCAAAATCACGTTTAAAAGATACATGTAAGTCCCTAGTAGAAGTAATAGACAGTAATGCTCTATTTCTGGAGATATATCCTCCTCCTCTTGCACTCAGCCCGTCCTTAAGGCTCTAGCTTGACAAGCAGCAAGCACAGGCCAGCTCTGAAACCAAAATGAGTTGTGTCCCCTATCCTGCTTCTACTATGCACTCCTGGACCCCTTTTTAGGGGGCAACAGAGCTGTTCAGTTCTTAAATCTGATTCACAACACATTAGCTGATCCACCCAGTAGTGGTCAGTTCTATCTTCAGGCAGAAAGAGTTAAGCGAATAAAACCCATTAATTTTAGCTAAGATCATTCCTCCAGTCCAGTTCATTATACAACAAAAACACCTGTGTGGCCCATGAGGTAAGATGCAAGTGTCTGAGGCTTGCACTGTTTCTTTCAGTAACAGTGCTGCCATTTAAAAACTGTGATTCACTATTACTTCTGTCCAGTATTATTCCACTTCTTTGTCAGGGAGCTGTAATTCAAATAATGTCTTTATCTTCTATTTACAATGAAAATGGGGTCAAACATTACACATGTTGAAGGTGAAAAAAATATTCTGGGAGCCATTCCCTTCATTCTTCTCTTCATGGCTACAAATACAGAGCACTTCTTAGTACCCTTGCATGTACATCTCTTCAATGAGGAAGCATCCAGCTTTCAGACACAACTTCTCATCCTCCTTTGGTGGATTCCAAAATACTTTAACCAATTTCTACATGTTGAGAGAAAACTAGGTTGCTGAAGTATGACAGAGAAGCAGCAAATGCTTTGACTCTAGCTGTCAGTGAAGCAGGAGAATCAGTTATAAGAACCAAATGTGGAGTCACTGGTAGGAACCTTTTACTGATACAGGTTAGATTTTTTACAGAATCCTCCTATCAGTTATAACTGAAATGTTGAAAATAGGTACAAACTGAATAAAACAGCACAAATGTCCAATAGCTGTTGGGCTTGATGCCTCACATTATGCCCAAGTACTCAGTGCTACAGAGTTTCTTTACTGGCAGAAAGCGAGCAAAAAGGTAGTAACTTTGGCAAATAAGGGTTGATACTTGGGCCCATATAGGAAATACATTTGCATCTACAGCATAAGCACATTTACCACACATTTCTTTTGAAGACATTAGCTTGTAGAATTATCTTTAGATTCAACACACTGAAGCAACTGGGCTTATGTTGTCATTTTAACACACTGATAAAATGTGCACAGCATATAAAATGTCTTTAGCTACTGTTTTATCCCTCAGAGTAATGACATAACACAGGGTTAATTTCTTGAGCACAAGTCTGTACCAAGAAGTAGATTTAGCAGGAATGAATTGAGAGATTGCATGGAGGCAAAACCATGCAGTGTAGTATAACCAGCACACGAAAACAAATACAAAAGATGCAAGGCTACACATGACTGGAAGTTTTACTATTACTTCCTATGCAATGCTCCTCCACCAATACTCAAGTGGAAGCCACAGACTGGGCTATAAAAGTGGTTTGTTGTTTTCAGTTTGGCCTTACACCTTTACCTACAAAGCTGTTCAACTGCAAGCAGTAAGTGTGAGCCAGTAATACAACACCCTTATGACTTCTACTTGCCCTGGAACTTGAAGAATCACAGAAGTGTAAAATCACAGAATGGTTGGGATAGGAAGAGACCTTGAAGATCATCTGTTTCCAACCACCCTGCCACAGGCAGGGACACCTTCAACTAGACCATGTTCCTCAGAGCTCCATTCCACCTGCACTTGAACACCTCCACGGATGGGTCAACATCTCAGGGCAACCTGTTCCAGTGCCTTACCATCCTCACAGTGAATAATTTCTTCCTAATATCTAATATAAACCTACCCTCTCCTTCAGCTTAAGGCCGTGCTCTGTTCTGTCTACATGCCCTTGTGAAAAGTCTCTTTCCAACCTTCTTGAAAGCCCCCTTAAAGTACAAGAAGACTGCTAGAAAGAAGCAGAGCTCACTTCCACCAAGGAAAAATGGCGAGTCAGTCATAACAAAAAATATTACCAGAAATCAACCCCCAATTTCCTAATTTACTGTACCTCTTCCATTCTTTTACCAAAATTCAAACTTTAAAATATGTGTTTCTCCAGAACAGCTTTCAACAAAGCTACTGGAGAACTAATATCTGGAGATCTAATAAAACGTTCTGTGTCTTTCATTTTATAGAACAATCAATAAATTAAACTTGTCAGCACAGAAGACAGCTACTCAAATCACACACTCTTGTCTGGATCAAGAGCACAAGCAATTCTGGCCAGGCCTCAGATGATCCTGATCAAGATCATTGATTTGTTACCACTGTCCCCTGTCACCTGGGGAGCAGCTCAGACCTGCGGCAGTGCCCTGTAGCTGCAGTGGCAGCATCCAGCGCCAGGCTGGCCCATCACAGCCGCTTGTTTGAGTGGCTTCTCATGAAGAGTGCTCTGCAAAATCACTCAGGGCATCACAGCCAGAGCAAACAAAGTTGTCCCATTAATCTGACTGTTAACAGGCAGAAATCAAAAGACAGCAAAAGCAGAATATGACAACACAAAGTATTTGTGTAACCTACCACCAGTTACGGATTAGCAATTTCAGAACCCCATTAGAGGGAATACAGAGAATGGTGCTCATCTGTTTAAAAAGCTGAAAATTGATTAATGAACCTGTGATGTTTACATTCTTCACTCCGTAAAGAAAAATAATTAAAAAAAAAAACAACGCAACAATTTAAGAAAACACCTTTCTGTAGAAGTTACCCATTTGTTACAACTGAGATTATTCTAAACACTGTTTTCTCTCAACCAACCTGGCTTCCTTTCTGAGGAATGCTTGGCAACTGTGAAATGTAATTTTTCCTTTTTGCTTTTCATGTCTCTAATTTTATTTCCATGTTATAACGTCATGTCACTCCCTTAAATACATCACACTGTTCTAGATCCACAGTTCTTATATAAACCACCGTAAAGTCTCTTCTCTTGCATTACTCAATCCATCCAGAAGTTCTGAAACAACATGAGTAGGTTTTTAAAGCTGTTTAGAGTAAACTTTACTTTTATCATCTGTCCTTTATGGCTGTATTTGTGTCATATGCATTCATACTTTTCAATGAGAAAAAACCCAGATATTTACAAACTATAAACTTTCATTGACTACAGATCTTTGCTACAGCAAAATACATCATTTCCTGAGTATACTCCATTACAGTATTAGTGGGAGCGAAACCATCTAATCAGAGGTGGTAACAACATAATTGCTCATTTCTTGTTATTGAGCCTGGGTAGGTTGTGACTCTTGGTTCCTCCACCAACAACCTCCCGGCGGACCCAGGCGAGGTAAAAGCAGCACTCACCTCCTCTGCCTTCCCGGTCACAGAGCTGGCACAGAAGTGTTTTCGGTGCAGCACTCTGCCATCCTGCCTACAGCCCTGGTGCTCTGCAACGCAGCACGACCACCGTGATACCGCTTCTCCAGCCTGGCGTTCGCCTGTCACAAACAGACCCGGCAGCCGCACACAGAAATTAACTCCAGACCGATGAAAATAACTCTTTCGGGGGAGGAGTAACAGCGCTGTTCCGAGGGAAACGAAAAGCAGGAAGCTGATCTCAGCAGCGCGGGGAGCACGGACGGGGCGGAGCAGAGGCACGGAGCGAGGAAAAGTGGAGCAAAGACTCGCTGCTTATAACTCGGCTTTGGCCAACCAGCACCGCATTACTGAAATACCAGCGCCGGGGCTGACACGGACGCCAGCACCCCCTCACCCATGGGCACAGGCCCGCGGCAGCCCCGCGCAGCGGCACTCGCCGCACAGGTACCGGCCCTGCGCAAGCGGCCCCCCACACTCCGCCCGCCCTGCTGCCGCCACAGCCCCCGGGCCCCACAGCGGCCCTCGATGCCTCCCTGCTCGCCCCGGATGCCTCCCTGCTCGCCCCGGCCTGGGCTGAGGGCTGCCGTGGGCGCCGAGCCCGCTGTCACGCGTGAGCCGGTTTGAAAGGGCACGTCCTGCGGGACGGACTCAACGCTCCTGTGCTCTTCAACTGCGGGAACTCCGCTGGCGTGCTAAAAGCAACAGATGATGGGATCTTCTAAAAGACCGAACTGCCGTGTCTAGTGCGTAAATAACTTCTTCCGATTAAGTTTAAAAGAAAAAAGGGGGGATTCTTTAGGAAAACAGCGTCAAGAACTGAGCTTTTCATGCTAAAATTCAAACTGACTCCGAGCAGGGCTTAACCTCGACAACAGCATCTGCTACCCTGTAAAAACTTTCTCTACCTGCACGGGGCTGCCCTTGGCACGGGAAAGGCTGCAGGAGCTGGCTCCCCCAGGAAGGCTGGTGCTGCTCCTGCAGCGAGGGGACACTGCCGTCCTGGCCTCTGCAAGAGTCGGGCTGCTTCTGCTGCTTGCCTGCCCCCCACATTACTCAGCAACAAGGCTGGTATCGTTAGGACAGCAATATAAAACCCCACAGAAAACAGGAATATATAACATTCTAAATAAACGTGAGCTTAGAACACAAATGCAAAAAAAATACAGGGGAGGGTGGACCGACTACCATGAGAGCCACCAGGCAGCGTTTCAAAGTAGTAATTAAAATTCATAACAGGAAACAGCATGGCGGTGGATCTTCTTAACACTCGCACAGCCGGGATCTGATCTATACCTCGCAGCCGAAAGGAGACAATCCCCATGCGTTTAGGGCTTTTCTAAATGAGGCTGCAGAGGTAAGTAGGAACACTGCATGCTTTTCACAGTTGTCTTGCCCTCTTTCAGGTCTGAATGTTTTGCCCCATTGGCTCTGTATGGCAAGATGCAGAGTGTTTTGTACTCGTGGATACAGAGCAGATATGGGGCCAAAATAAAACAGTAAATCAGTTTAAGCAATGTTCTTATACTTTCAAAAACCCCATCTGATGTCCTCTACATTATGCTGACAGGACAAGGGAAGACAGAGGCAAGGTGGCCAACCAATTTTATTTTTACCACTTCTTTCATATATTTTCTCTTGTCTGCTCAGTATAGGAACCTGTAGCATGTCTAACTCACATTTGGAAGATTCCGTTCCAGATTATGAAACCCAGCAACTTCTACGAAAGCATTTAATGACTCCTTTTAAATTCCATGTGGCCTGTTCACTTTTTGACACTGTTTCAAAGTATGTCCTACACTCAGTCTGCAGACAAGTCCAGACTGAGCTAGAGACATAATCACACCTCTCTCCTGGCCCTCTCTCCAAAGCCTGTGGCCTTCCTTTCCAAGAGTGGACAGACAGGACCCATGCCTTTGTCCCAAGGCTTCCCGGTTCACAGCCTACGGTGGTGACTGCAGTTACACTGAATCCTCAGGCTGCAGCTGAAGGTCGCTGATGCAGACATACATCCCTATCTACAGCTGCTCCGATGGAGCAGTCAGCTCCCACAGAGCGGATGCAAAGCCTCATTGCAGCAGGATCTTCAGGTGCTGCAGCAACATCACAATAGCCACAAGGAGATTAAAGGCAGCCTAAATCTCAGCACGCAGGCTGGGCCAGCCAGCGTATGAGCAGCAACACACCACCTTAATATCATCCTATCCACCTTAATATCAATGCCATTTCAGCACTTGTGTCCCTGTAGTTTGGCAGCTTTAACCTTTTTCAGTCATGAACTGAGACACTAGTTTCATTCACACAAGTACTTCATTATTCTTTTGGGGGGAAACTGTTAACCCTGGAGAGATATACAGCTGCTTCCTTACTAAGGAAACATACAGCTTAAAGCCAGAGTTATATCAAAACTGCAAATGTGATTTATGCACTCAGCTGAACAGATTTAATGAGCATTAAAACCAAGAAACCACAAACCCTGCATGGAATATTGTGCTGTGGTGGTGTGTGGACCAACAGCAGACAAGGTGAAAATACAGGTAAGAGCTCTTAAGAGTAAACAACTTAAGAGAAACAGCAAAGATATTCCCAAAGCTTTTCTGATATAATTATTGTTACATAAATGCCTGAGCTTCTCTTCAAATCAAAACCAACACTTGTACAGCATCACTCACAGTTCTGGGAGCCCAAAAGATCTGAGACGAATGAGCTCACAAGCCCACCACCAATCTCAGGGTTATTCTGTGTATTTCAGAGAAGCTGTTTCCCACCTGCTCTATAGAAGAGATTCTACAGCAATGAGCACTGTTTCCTCCCTGCTTCTGAATGACAGTCAGTTTTGAAAGGGCACTTTTTAGTTCTCACCAGTACTAGATAGGTGTGTGTTGCTACAGTGTACAGTGCACAGTACAGCCTCCTTCCTCCTCTCTACTTCTTCACTTCAAGTACACAGGTACACCTGAGAGAGTATTTCACTAGATACAGAAGAGCAGTCTCTGGCACTTGACAGAACAGGCAAGGGCAATTTATTCCAGCAACCTCAAAAGCAGCAGAAGCACTTTTTTTTTTTCCTAAAGTAAGTACTTTTAGTAGTAAACAAATATCATTGATCATTGTTATGAGGTTAACTAACAAATCATTTAAGGCACATCTTTAGTCTATCTTGACTTGGTAACAAAATAAAACACATTGACACATCTTTTTTAAGTAACTTGCTATTATTTACTTTGCAAATGACTTTATTCTGAAAGACCCTCCTCTACCAGCTCACTTCAATCTTTTATTATTAAAGGCACTTCACTCTTAAGATGATAGGTCAGACTAAGAAAAAGCTGTGAAGACAGACTAAACTATTGCATTGTTTTCAGTACAAAAAGCTCCATTTCTTTCACCCTGCCTTTTTATGCAAGAAATTTCCTTGAGAAACTAGAGTAGCATCTGCTTGTTCTACAAATAATTGTTCTCTGCTCTTTTGTCTCTCCTAAGTCTCCTTGACTGAGGTCAAGAAAAGAACATGTACATTTTAAAATCGAAGTTTACCGTTTCAGTAGGATTTCACAGTCAGGACTGTTAAAGTCATGTTATGCCACCATTCTTCTCAAAGCAAAACAGTTTGTGCTTAACACTACCAAACGGTTAGACTTCTGTCATTATCTTTGCTGACTGGAGTTACTACCCTGCCCAGAGATCTCCAACTGCAGTACAGATACAGCAGTACATGAGCACTTTGCAACACTGCAGTCATTACTTCCTACAGGTCTGCAAAAGGAACTAAGAAGATTGGTCTATTGGTAGGCTTACATTCATTTTTCAGGCATCTGTATCATCTACAGGACACTTTTTCAATGTTTTTAAAGTAATTTTTAAAAAGCTGAAAACCCACTACTTTAAACTGTATCAGCTTTTTTTGTTTGTTTGTTTGTTTGTTTTTTTGCAGGGAGATACACATTTTTTTAAAGCCTGAACATGGTCAAAAGGGATCATCCTTTAGCTGTTAGATAAAAAACTACCTCAGAAGAAGGCATAAGGAAGGAAGTAGCAAGCAGTACAAGTGTGGGTAAGAACACACTTAGAAGTCCAGGCATTTTCAGTCATGCAGTTAGTGTTTAAAACTAACTTGAAATTTTGTATTGCTTAAACTACAGTTGTCAAAATAAATTTCTATGTGACAATTTCTCATTCCCTGCATTAGAGGCAGGTGGAGATTAGGCACCAGACTATCTCTAGATTTATTTAAAACAAGCTAAGCCAGAGGTAGTTTGATCACATATTTACTCAGTTACTCCATCAGTTTATCTGTCTTGTCCTGAACTGACAGGCCAGGATGACTTCTCCTGGCTTGTTGCTCTGGTATTTCATGAGCATTACAATTACTTTGTAAGTGACCAAATGGAGGAGATCTGGTCAAAGAGGACAGAAAGGGAAAAAAAAAATAACACTGATTAATCTTGCCTAGCTGAAAGCTTTCTCCTGCTATAGAACAAGGAAATACAGCAGCAAACAAAGAAATTGATGAAACAAACAAATATCTTGAGAGTATGCTCAAAACACTCCAAAACTTAACCTGGAAGTGACTATCAGTGAGGACATCCAAACAACTCTCCAATCAAATCTGCAATTTCAGTCTACTATTGTAACCTTGCCTCTTGTAAAATTCAGACCAGAACTGTGCTCACATATACATAGAGTATTGCAACAATACTAATAAAGTAGCATCCACATTTTATTCCAGTTCCATGAAGAAATACAATTTTAATTACTAAATCTAAACAAAGTCACTATTCACCTCAAAATAGATGCAATTTCTCAATCCAATGCTTATATAACACTACAGTACCACACCATTAATATAACACTAAGTAGATACATTAATTCATAAAGCATTCCAGAAAACATCAACTATCTGTGCATTCAGAAATAGCAGAATCACGCTTTCTCTGATTCCTGGATCTCAGCACTTCTCAGAAGTTGTATCAAATATTTTCATATATGCACATGTACACAGCAGCGTTTTCTGAGCTATGCAGTACATTAACAGCATATTTCCATCAGAAAGCCACTGCCCTGTTACTTACTGCACACACCCACACATCTCAGGCATCAGGGAAACTTCAGGTACAAACGTCATATCTAAATAATGCACGACATACCCAAGCCAAAAATCCTACCAACAAGCAGCATGCTGTCTCTTCTTATCTCTCCCCCACACTGTTATCCTGAGAAGCTAAATCCCAGTTCTTCTCTACTATAGGTGGAAGGTACTCAGACACTACATACAATGTGGCAGAACAAAATCCTATCAGTGCTGCCCCCTTTTTAGACTTATGAGAACAAGTTATGGGCAAATTTACAGATGCAGAAGTTTACTTCTCACACTGTAAAATCACATATTACTCGTAGGAAAAAAAAAAACCAAAAAAAATCGAACACATTTCCAGTATCAAAGTTTCTTAAAATTAGGAGTTTTGCCCAGTTTTTGCTTTAAGAATGACAGCTGTTCTCCATGAGGTTAAAATGCAACCCAAATTTTTAAAAAGAAACTTCCATTAGTATAATCTTCTCTGTTTTCTAGTTCCATCAGAAACAATTTATTAGGACATACGCTTCTGTTCTCCAAAACAACCCAGATTTCTTCGTAGATGTACTGCAATATCTGTGCAATATCTGGTGAACGTATTAAAAGATATGCAAAGACTCAAAGAGCAGTTGAAAAGAAAGATATTTCACTCTGCTAATTTGCATCAAGTTTTATAGTTCCTATCTTCCCTCCTAGATGGAAAACTAATTGTGCTAAAACATCAAGCCCAATTAGAAACAGCCACTACACACAACTATTTACTGGAATGATTTCCTTTAGAGTATGTATGATTGGTTTTACAGAATCCTCTAGTGTTTGGGCCAAATATTGTCATCTTTTCTGCAGAGATAAAAAAACCACACTCCCTCCAGTTTCACATCTCATTCACTAAGTACTTCATTGAATTAAAATCCTAATACATATAAAAACAGATCTTTCAAATTTAACTTATTTTAATGAAATGCTGCAAAACCATTACAGCATCTTGAGTTCTGCTTTCAGGATACATTTGTAATTTTCCACAGATTTCAGTATTGGCTCACACATTAGAAAGCCCAAGTTGGGCACCTATTTGTATATTAAGATAATGATCGAGTGTTGTGTGAGACTTGAGCACCTGAACTAGAGCTCAGATTTTTGGAGCTCGATCCCACTGCTAACACTTTGCCAAAATTCTGAAGTTTAGCTTTTTTTGGGGATGTGATCTGTGACCTTTAGATTTCCTTTTACATTTAAGGTCCAAAAATCTGACAGACCTCTGTAGCCACTGGAAGAAGTTGGAGAACAAAGTGGGCAAGATTCAGGAAACAGAGAAGTGACTTAAAGAAATATATTTTGTCTGCATTTGTGGATAGCTGGTGGCTGCGCCAGCCACGGCAGGAGATGAGATCAGTCTCTGTGGCAGCACTGAGTGAGAGGGAGCAAGCATGGAGGAGAGGTCAGGTCCCTGCAGGTGGGTTGCCATCCCATTCCTGGCATATTCAGGTTATATTTTCCTCCATAAACATGCTTGCTGGAAAAGTAAGCAGGGCAGCAAGAGCAGCAGGGAAATAATTTTCATTCAGTTTTACTTAAGAGCAAACCCTGCCTGACCTTTAGCTGTCCTTATGCTGCTCTCCCACCTCCACAGCCTCCTGTGCCACCCCTGCCCTCTGGCAGAAGGGGCCCAGGCACCCACCCTGCCCAGGGTGCCTGCAGGGCTACATCAGCCCACATCATGGTTTTGGAAACAGCTAGCCTGGCACAGCCACCCCTGGGAAGCAGAGCTGCAGGAAGATGGCTGGGCCCAGCCAGGCCACCACAGCTGTGAGCAAGGACAAGAGGACTCCTCCCTGGAAACATGAGGAAAGGGGGGTTATGCCATCATGAAGGCAACACATATAGTAGGCAACATGAAAATCCAGCAAATAAAGAAAATTTTTCAACTATCCCTATGGATTTGTGAGATGTCACCCAATCTTTAGCTGTTCTTTTGTTTATCAACAACTAATTCCTCTGAATAACTGCAAACAAACTGAACTCAGGGTGCTTCTGCAAATCGAAATTTGCAAATTGCAAACTCACTTAAAATAACAGTGTCATTTCATCTCCAGCAGTTAAGTGCTGCTTACTGTTTCTTACACCAGAGCAAAATATCTGCTCTAACATCACTGGTGATGATGTCTACTCCTCTCTAAAGACTTGACACCAAATCCAGATGTGAATCAGTGGCTATTACATGGTCTCCTCTGAAAGTTTCTCTATATTTTGTCTGCATACTATCTAAAACTAAATGAGAAATTTTTCTCATTCAGTTAAAAAAAAGGGTGTTATTTTATTCTCTGGTCTGTGGTTTTCTCCACAGTGTTTGTGTGGAACTCTGGGTTAAAAGAAGTTTCTACTATGCAACATTTCACTTTACTGTAAGAGAACACAAAAACAGATTACCAAAAGTCAAAATACGTATTTTACTTCAAAAATGCAACTCCTCCCCCCCCAAAAAAAAAAATCCCCCAAACCGATTTTATTTCTTTCTACCTTCTAGGTTCACTCACCAAAAGTTAATGCAGTATGCCAAGTGATACTGCACACAGAAATACAGCAGACCTCTTCAGCAAGAAAAATCATACAGGTTCCTTGCATTCAAGTCTAAAATACACATGTGGCACCATAGAAGAGGGTGGGTCTCTTCCTGCTACTCCAACAAGAATGCAAGGAACACAGATTCCAATCTACATGTTAGATAGCTGCCCATATAAATATAACACAGTAACAGCATTAATATATGCAAGCACTCTTGGTTTTTTTTGTTGTTTTTTTCTTGTTTCTAACTGACAGAAATAAAAGGTTTAAGATGGGTTACTCTTTACCAAAGGATGCTTTATGGATCCCAACCATGCCCTTGCTCTATATGTAGAAGAGCTGCTGTACTTGTCAGGTACAACACTGGCTTGCCAGTAATACAAACTCTCCTATTCCTGTACTTGTCCTGCACTCCTTAAGTTAAACACAGGTCAGCAGTAAGAGCTGTTTACATGGAAACCTCACACTGTGAAATGCAGTTGCTGCGGAGTTGAGCCACTGCTACCTTCTCTACCATTGCATTTTGAACTGCAGCAGAGGTACAATGGCCCATAAGAGACAAAAAAACTTCCAGATGCTGCTGTTAAAGTCTAGAGAAGTCATCAGTTGCATCCCTGCATCTCTCGAACAGCTGACCACCATTGCTGCTCTCTGGGACCCTGCCTAGTACAGCCCAGAAAAGGCAGGACAACAAAAGCAACTGTTAGCTTTGGGGCTGAAAAGACCTGAGAAAGGGCAAGTGTGTTCCTCTAGAAGATACTGCTGTAACTAACAAGTGATCTGGTGGAGTTCAACATCTTCTCCAACATTTGCTTTTATATCAAAGTGATTCCAGTATTGCAATTTGATCTTCTGCTTGTGTGAACATGTGGCCTGTGAACTTAACAGCATCACTTGTAAACCAATGTAGTATATAAACTACAAAGACACATTAACTCCCTGTCAACAGATACCTGTGTAAATCTTCAGCACACTAATTGTTCTGTTAGGCTTTTTTAATGTTACTTTTTTTAAGGGAGAGTGGAGAGAGGGTTGGGGAGAATGTTAAACAAGGCCTTGATACTAAATGGGCAGGCAAACGCTAAATACTTTAGAGAAACACAGGTAACTTGGTCTCAGTGCTGAGACCTTAGTGCTAACTTCTGTATTTCCCATACATTCCCAAGGACTCTAGTTTTTAACAACAGCTTCTTTAAGGAAGGGCAGAAAAACAGGGCAAAAGTTCTACCCTGAGCATGAAAGGCAGTAAGCTCATCCTCCCCTGCCTCCCTCATTCCTATAAAACCCAAGAACAAGCCCTCTAATAAGCAGATCTTATCCCTAACTAGTTTTCACTTTCAACAACAACAAAACTTATTATCAAAATAAATACCCAGTTAATTGAATAATCATTTCCCAAGAGAAAGTACTCTTTTCAACATCCAGTGCTCTAAAAGAAATCCATAAACAGGATTTGCAACCTCCTAGCACGTGGAGAGTTGTTACTGCAGCCCAACCAGATTTTGCCTCTTGATGTAATGTCCAGGACACATCCTTGTCTCACCAGCACCAGCCCCAGAGACTCGATAGTTTTGGTAGCTCCTAGACACAGCAATCTGATTTAAACCAATTAATCAAGTACCAGGAACTCTTAAGTGCAGCAGCCCAGCCCCACTCTGCATTATCTAACTTCCCCTTACCCAATGCAAGTTAAACTAGAACACAACAGAGCTCCATACTATCACTGCCAAACCCCTTCTGACAATTGTTCTGCCTTATTGAAAGAACACTTGGGTAACCAAAAACCATGTAGAGACACACTCTTAAGATTTGAGATGATGCCAAGTTTTATCAATATGTATTTTTAAATGCTACATTTTAGCAAGGTGCTTCCAAAAAGTTTATAATAAAGAATCTCTCCACTTTTTCTTTAAAAGACCCTGCATGCTGCACAGCCAACTCTCTAGACTTCAAAATCCCTCAAATCAAGACTTGGGAAGGATGCACAGACCTCTTAGCTTAGTTACTAAACAGGCAGTATATATTTGGCTGGACTCTTTCCTGAGTTGGACATTTACCAGAGGCCACTGATGCCCTGCATTCCCAACCTGGTCACAGAGAAGAGAAAGCACTCAGCACCTTGGCAGGGAATCTGGTGGATGAATTAACCAAAGTCAGCAAACAGTTCAGGCATTTAAGACAGGGTTTGTCACATAGGGAGGGAAGACCCTGGGTTTCCTGGAAGAAGACACCTATGTTGGAGTGGCACATACCCTGTGCAGTCCTCTTCACCTCCCACCTCTGTTTCCTCTAGTAACACTGTGATTAATTTGGAGCTATACAGCAATTGCCATACTATTCAATAATATTTACTAAGCCTCCCAGTTCATTATAACAATTTTAAGTACACCACAAAGCGAGTATCTCTCATAATCATTTATTTGCCACTGCTGAGAAACACCATTCCCCAACATCCACCATTCTCTGGAAAGCTACTCCTCTGCCCAAAAGGACTTACACACTCCAGAGCCTTTTTCTGTATTGACTGTGTGGTCAAATTAAAAGGAGTTGCTTGCATTCTCTTTCTAACCCTGCTATTACCACGATCGCTGACTTTTTGTGCATAAAGAAACTTAAGAATCAAGCTTTACCCTGACACAGTGGTCTGAACATGCAGCAGTAGCAAACTCTCTGCAAGCCACATCAAGGTCCATGTTTGCAGCATACTGGGACTGCTGAACACAGACACCACAGTAATACATGAAATCCCATCTTAAAGTCTGAAACTGATTTTTTTCATCGTATTTACATGCAGGTACGTGGGTATTTTTCAAGTATTTCACATCAGCCTAAGTGACCCACTGCTTCTGAGTTGCAGTGGAAGCAAGGCATCTATCTCACTTGTGTGCTGAAAATTTCAAACAGCAGAAATGACAGATATAGCTAGGCTTGTTTCAATAAGCAACAATTACTTAATAATCCACAGCTGAGAGTCCTGATCCTACTGGTACATAACTCTGCAAATCATGCACCTTTTCAATTGCATTGAACAAATTTCACTAGTATACTCATCAAATGCCAAATCATTGATAATTATTTACTTTCTAATAATTATTTTAGGATGTTTATGTAAGAATTATAATTTCTTTCAAATCAGAGGCAAATTAAAGGTATAACCACTGAAAATAGCAGAATTTTCACTTTGAAATTACAAGTATCATCTGACTGCAGCCACTAAAATTACCCAGAAGAGCTCTAAACCCAAAGATTTTTCTAAATTTCAAGTATTCCTGCAAATAAATGCTTCTGAAGCTCACATATTTTGGCAGGACAGTGGTATATGCTACTTCTTTGTGGCAGCTGCTGAGAACACTCATCTCTATCTCGTCCCATCACTCCTGTCACTAGTGAGGTGTAGGTACTTTACTGCACAACACAGACTAGTGCAACAGGTCTGTAAGTGAAGAACACTTAAAATCAATTGTGTAGCAAGTTCCTTCCATCAATACTATTTCATATCAGGATTTTCACCTGGAAGGATTTTCACTTCATTCACCTTGTATATGCTATTACAGATACTCCCACAACAGAGGCTTAGAAACTTTTTCTACATCATAATGACAAGCAATTGACACCAAGTGGAACGGAAGAAAGTTAAATTTCTTAGGAGAATTGAATTATTTTTACTCTTAGTATCTGTCTACTGATTAAGAAAGGTACTTAATCTGTTTCACCTTAGTCCTACTGAATTGCATTCTCTGTCCACATAAACAGCACTGTTCAAATTCCCAAAGACACCTGGTTAATATATGTATTTGTCCTCTTATTCAAAAAACCAAAACCGGACATTAGCTGATTTAAAATAATATCTCTAAACACAAATCAAGAGGTTCACAACTCTCAAACCAACATCTTGTGGTCCACTGAATCAGAGATAAGCATTTCATCTTATTATTGTTTTTTTCAGTGTTACTTCTGCCAACTAAAACCCTCAAGTCCATGGCTTTCTAAGGTAGGCCAGAGAGATTTTTTAAAAATGAGACTTGAAACTCAAAGTACAATGTTAAGCAAGCATGAGGATATAACCACAGGTCTCAAATCATGCTTTCAAGGAGACATACTTGCTCTTTTGCTGTGCTTTACATTCTGATCATAGAATGTTTCAGGAAAGTGCTGACCCATCAGCAGGTACATGGAAACAAAAGCAAGAAAAGTGGAACAAGAATTCCAGCAGCCTAGATAAAGATTGGGGCACTGGGAAAAGAAAAAAAAAAAAATGTCAGCCTTATGCTCTATATACTAGTCAACACTACTCAAGATAAGGTAGGATAATTTCAATTATTGCCAATAATCCCCCAACTCTGACACTTTTAATGATATTTTGATTCTTCAGTTTCTGAAGTAAAGTATCTCTGCAGCCTCACTGAAGCAGCAGAGAATTCCTTTGCTTCTGCAGTTCCTCTGTCCCACCTCATGATCAGCATTCCCACAGAGATGCTCTCTGCCAATTTGTTAAACTGTGAACCTCTAAATCACCAAGTTCCTGAATGTGACAGTGCACATTATAAGCAAATTACCACCACATACTGAAAATAAAGGTCCTGTTTTGTTGACAAAGTAAGAATGTTTGAATTTTCTGTCTGAAGTAAGATTCTTGAGGACAGAATCTTGTTCATTTGCTAAAATTATTCAGAGGTCTAAGAAACACAAAGGTGGTGTTTTGAAATTTTGGCCTAACTGGCTTATGATCTGAATGCATGCCACTAGCAAAATGAGTTTATTACCTTTATTTTCCTTCAGATCACATAGTGGTCTAGTACAGAACAGTTAGCTTCTGCCACCTTGTGGGACTTCATGGGTTTCCCTGAAAGCTTGGATCATCAGTAAACCAGTGAGTTAAAACAAACAAACATTTGGGAGTAACTTTTCTTGTGATTCACCCTGGTGAATGTTGAAATAAGAGAGAAATGTTTATGGAGAGGGTATGCCATTTTGAAAATTTTCTGGTTCATTATCCCTAGCACTGTTTTTATAGTTGAACTGCTGGATTTAGTAATCTTATGGAGGGTGTTTTGAATATTTAAATATCTGTCAAGAATCCTAAGTTTTGGAAGCTGATGCGTCCAAGTTTAAAATAACATTATGATCAAGTATGTGTCACCACTAGCAAATTTCACATATTCAAAATAGATTCCACACAGAAATAATACAAATTTAGACTGAAAATCCTTGTATTCAGTAAATCCTTGTATTGCAATTTTGAAAACAAATAATAACCTCAGTCTCATGTAGAATTATGCATATGCTTAACTTTTTATATAGTGATAACATGTCTAGTTCTCCCAAAAGACCTGATTCTATGTGTTTACTTTTTAACTCTGATTTGACTTCCTGCTTTATGTTTTTCCTCTCCTCATCCATCTCCACCTCTATCATACATGGCCAACTTAATGAATGAGTCAAGTTCTCCAAAGAAGAATAAGACAGCTGGAATAGAAAAACTTTTTCACCATAGTAACAAGAAGGTGAAGATGCATGGATCCTCATCCTCATGTCTTACATGTTGTCTACTGCCCCTCTGACAAGTAATTTGTCACACCTGCTTTGTGGAGATGTAAAAAGACAACAGCAGCTGCAATCACTGGGAAGGGATAAGGTTCTCTTTTAATTTAAGCCAAACCTCTGCTGCTCCAAATATCAAAACTGAAAGAGCACAGAGGACTGCAGATGATGTGACTCTGTGAACCTGACTGACAACCTCAATGAACCTGCTCCTGCCTATTCTTGGAGTCGAGTGATTTGTTACACATGCACAAAAATGTGAGACCAGTTAGGGAACACTTCTCCCCCCCCATCATCCCACAACTGCTTCAGTGAACTTGGGAGATCTATCAGGCTGTGTACTTGATGCCAACTGTAGCAAACTTAACTCCTTGGAACTTCCTTCTGCTAGAGAAAAAGATGTCTACAGACTTGAAACAGGAACAGTTCTTCCTCATGTCAAAAGCAAATCATCTCTACTAAAGGCCTCAGTAGTTCATAAATGGACTCAAGAACAGTAATTATAGATCCACAGCCAAAGGAAATACAGCAAGAGTATCTTTTTTAATCCATTAACAGAATGAATTTTTGCTCAAGATTGAAACAATAACAAAATGTCAGGCTATGAATCAATTGGCACAGCATACCTAAGAAACACAAATTGTATGTTATTAAATAAAAAGTTTCAGGATCTCACTAGCTTCCCATGTAACTTCAGAAGTGAGGTTGTCTCTGACAGCGATCATTCCCTCATACACAACCCCTTATCTCTTCTTACATATTTGTAAGGTCCTAGTAGCCACACAATTAACTCACAAGGCAAAGCTCACAGGTGTTCACAACAATCTCTGACCATGCCTCTGCTCCAGCATTGAGAATCTCTCCCAGACTGAGGTATGTCTGTGTCCTGACTGTCTGGAAGGCACCAAAACACTCCTCTCACAGCTGTCCTTACCCATCCCAATCTCCACTACAGGAAATCCTGTAGACAGACAAACTGGTAGAAGCTGTAGAAGAGTCATTGGTCCCGATGATGAGGGAATCAGAACTGCAGGGCAAATTCTACCTGACCCCAACACAGCCAGCACCTTGCAAGGACAGAAGAGGCACCACTCTCTACCTCACTGTGGGTGTTATAAATACAGGCACCTCCTTACCCAGAGCTTATTTGCTTCAGATTTTTCCCTGCTCTGGAGTGCCCTGATGTTATGTCAGTCTCACTGTAACAGCAGAGATGTATCTAAGAGCTACCTTCAGTCCTTGGCTACAGAGAAAAAGAAATAGCATGCTCTAGCAACAGAATGGATCGGATCCAACACCCACTGCAGGTCTCAGTAACACCATAAAGCATAAGAGGTAAATTCTAGGACCTTATAAGAAATTCCATTTTGACGCAAGTGAATCATATCCTGACATATCCTTTTATTTTCATTTTATTTCTCTACTAGTGCTATATTCTGCAGTGTTACTAATCCAGCAGGAAGATGCCTGAGCTAACTTTCTGCATGTCTGCATGCCCATGGCAGTCTGACTGCAGTACCAGAGAGCTGAGCTAGTACCTGATTCTTCAGGATGCTTTGAAACCAGTGGAAGCAAAACCACACTTCTCATACCTTGACTAGACATGCTCTCTTTGGTAAGTGTAACTTAGTTGGACCTGACAATACAGGACTCCCAAGTAGCAGCAGAATGAAAAGTACCTCATAATTTTTCAGTTCTTCCTCAAAGTACTGCACAATATTCTGAACACCAGCAGCAAAAACTGACCAGAATTAACTTTGCTTGAAGTTGTAAGTTCTCCAAAGAGACACAAACAACTGGTCCAGGTCAAGGAAGAGTCATGACATGGCTTGAGCCTGGTTCCCATCTGAAACACTACTGCCCAGCTGTCAGGATAAGATTTGTTTTACATTTCTCAGAATATTTATTTTTCTACAAAAACGTTATTTGACTTTTGCAAACTTTTGTTGAGGGAACTTTCCAAGAAATTACATAAATTAATTACTTTATTCATGTACTTACTGGAGAAAGAAGAATTCAAGGACAAACAAAAACCCACAAAACAAACAAAACACTACTGGGCCACTTACTCCTTCTGTATTTTTATTTTATCTATATTCTTATTGATCTACTTTCACTGTCAACTGTTTCGCCTTAAGGAGAAAGTTCTGAATCTAATCATCTTATTTCATGAGAAACACCTCTCAAAATCACCAGATTACAGACTTTACAAACTTCTGTACACAGCCTTCTTGATGAGATTTCCAAGAGGAGCCTCACTGCTTCATAAACTGGAATACACAATCAGATCCATCTTCACCATTGTTTCATTGATGCCAAGCCACAAGAGCTTACCCAGAGCTGTGCACGTGCCCAAGGATCTGTGCCAAAATGCTTCAGAGCAGGATCAGGCCCCTGTAAGATTAGCTGCATGTACAGCTTCAACCCTGCAACTGCAATAGCTCAAGGAGACTGCTATGACAGAGGCATTGCAGGATTGGGCCCTAAAATAATCAAGTATATAAAGATCTTTGTGCTCTCCATAACTGAAGCACAATTCTTAAAAATGAATGGAACAAAAAACTTTTGTATTTGTGAAATAAAAATCAATTCTTTGGACAACAAGCAGGACCAGCATTCTTCAGGACAAGCTCCTTAAAATCTATAGGCTGTTTCCCCATTTTTTGTTTTGTTGGAGTTTTTTTTTAGAATTTGGTTTTCACTTGTTTTGGGTTTTTTTCTTGTACACAGAATTACTAGAGTAACCCTGCAAGGCCCCTGTCCAAAGGATAAGCCCAACAGAGGAAAAATCTCAGTCCAAATGATGCAAATTTGTTCACATTTAAAAAAAGGTCAGCAGTTTAAAAACCTGGCTGGAACTGTAGAGCAGGGATGGGAGATAACTCCCTTGGGATCTACGGATTCACAGTATAGCCTACAGATAGCTGGATTTGAAATCAGAAGATGAACAAGATATTAAGAGTTTTCTGTAAATTAGATTCTGGTATGCTCAAGACTGTGTACCAACTGAGAAAACAGAATTTATTTAAAACTCTGGGTGCACACAAGTCTGCAGTTCTGAACTGTACTAGCCTAAGAAACTAAAGCACAAGAGCCATGGATTCTCAGTCTTACCTGCTTTGAAAGAGAGTCACTAGGCTTGCTTGTTATTGACCTAATACAAAAGGACAAGTTCAAACTTGGCACACAAATTACAAAGTACCCCGGAAAACCCCCCACTGCCACAATGCTGACCTCCTTCCAGGCTACTTGTGCCAATCCTTACAGCAAGAAGCTCTGGCTGAACAGCTGAGCTGGACACACTGAAATATGTTGGTAGAGACAAAGCCTGGCTTTACAAAGTCCTTCTGAGAAATAGGACATTTTAGTTCATTCTTAGAACCAGCATAAATATGTTATTTCACCTTCACACATCTTGTACAACAAAACATGCCTATGCATCCTTGCAACAGTCGTTTTCAGAGAATTAGGAAGAACAGAGGGCAATATTCACACAGCACTGCATTAAGAAGAGACCTTGGCTTGCAAGAACAGAAGACCAGGCCCAAAAGCTCTGACCTGCAAGGGTGTTCTCCTTTCCAGGCAGCACAAGCTCATAGATGTGGAGGAAGAATCCTGAACTCAACTTAGATGCTAACAGATTTCTCAGGTCTGTAAGTTCACAAGTACTTCACCAGTAAGCTAGAAATCAACAGGTAACAGTTCACCACCATTTTTTCACCTACCAATATCAGAAAGGAAGGTGCATAGATAAAAAGTAAGGTACAAATATTTTAGTAACAAAGAGGTAGTTGGTGTAGTACGTTTAATGGTCATGTAAAAACTTGCAGGAAGTTTAGGAATTTTGTACTTGATTCTGCCACCAGTCATCCGGTCTTACCTGAACATCCCTGAGTCTACTCTGCAATCTGCAAAATGGGGGTGAGTAGCACTGGTTCTGAAATGTTTGTAAAATGTAGTTAGCTGATGCCTGCAAAAGCACACAACAGAAGAGCAAAGTGTTATTACACCCTAAAAACATGCTTTTTAACAAAATATGTAATATATAAATCAATGACAACACTACCTGTGTTCTACAGTACACACTCTTAAAAGATTTTGTTATACACCTGTTTAGAAAATGAATTGGTTTGATTCTCTGGTAGGATGAACCTGAAGTTCATCTCTCCAGAGAAAGAAGCAGGCATCTTTTTCTAGAACTTCACAATCAAACAAAACTGAGCATCAGTCTAAAATTTTCCCCAAGTATTACAACACAACTACAATTAATGCAACTGCCATTTTACCCTGACAGGGCTAACAAAAAAAAACCCCAACCAACAAATGCAGACAACTCTTCTCAACTTTCTACCCTGCTACTCACTAAGAAGTTTTTCTTTCAGAAACTGCACAACACTTTACATAGGAAGAAGCCATCACCACCACAAGTTTGTAAATTGAGAAACTGCTTTCTTTGGTCTCCATGGCTAAAAGGGCTGTAGTGGCATACTCTACCTTTATTCTAAGGCTACCACATACTTTCAACCACATTTGTAAAACTGGGAAACTCATGCCAGTCACCAGTGTCATTATACTGGTAAAGTACAGATGATCCTTCAAGAAACCTCAACGAGATCCCTAAACTCCGACTTGTAAGAAAATCCTTTTTCCACTGAAGTCTGCAACAAAGTTCTCACTGAACTCAGCATAACAGTGATTACACCTAATGGGGTGCAGCTCCTGGGCAACAGCATAGCTCTGTTTTGGACGGGAGATGGGGGAAATCACGCATATGGTAAACTGCCCCCATCACTTTTGGTGTGTGGGAGAAGTACTTGGGGAAGCAACAGAATCTGTTTTGCAGACAGCACATAACATGTATGATACTTTGCAAAGGACATTCCTCTGCAGTTTACCTTACACAAACTTGGAGTGCTCAGGCTAAGACAGTGCACCTGCTTTTCCACTCCCTCTGTGCTTGGCTAGGGCCACCACAAAAGCAGACTGCTTGGCAGAGACACTACTTTGGTTCAGCACTAGCAGAAATGCTTCTGGTTCCTCAGTTTAAAATTGTTCCAAAAAAAAGACTGGCCCATCATCTAAATATGGACTGCTGGTTATTATTTCACTAAGTTGATCCATCTGACTAACTCTCCAAAGAAAGAGAAAGAAGTGAGTTTTAATCGCAGTGATGGGACACCACTGTCACCATTAGCCACTTCCACTGCCCCTCTCCCCTCCCTCCCAAAAAAATAAAAGGAGTGAGGGTGTCTCATTCTTCTGATCAAGTGCTACTGATGTAGTTACAGCCATGTTTTAAACACACACTTCTCCTAGCTGGTTTTGCTGCAATCCCCCAGACTAACACAACAAAATTCTGTTCAGCAGCCTCAGTGGAATTGCACAAGCTCACAAACTGTGATTTCAGATCACAGTGAATTTTACATCCAGATTTTTCAGTGTGACCAATAGCCCATTTCAATGTAACCTAGCAGGAAAATGCTGCTAAGCACGTGCTGAGTAACAGGTTTCTCTGAGACATTTCAGATGGAACATTGTCAAAGATACCGATTCTCCTGATAAAATCTTGGCTCCAATACTAATTTTCTGAAAGGAAAGAAAGCCTCAGCATTTCACATCTAAGAGGGGGTATGAGGGGGAAGAAGCAAGTTAGGACAAGAATAATTCAATCTCATGAAAATGCAGAAATTATAAATCAGCCACATTGAAGAATCACAGAATGGCTTGGAAGGCACCTTAAAGGTCATCTAATTCAAACTCCCCAGCCATGAGCAGGGACATCTTCAACTTGATCAGGTTGCTCAAGCCCCATCCAGCCTGCCCTTGAAAACTTCCTCTTAAGAGTAAGAAATACTCAGTAACTTTCCCATTTCAATTTTTTAAGGAAAGTTTTCTTTATATTACTTTATAAAAGCTGACTATTTTAAACATTTGCAACCTGCAATAGCATTTTGACCTTTGCTTTAATTTTCCTCTGATTTCTATTTAGCTTTCTAATCTTATCTTTTCATATTTAGTTGTACTAGACGACAATAATGCTGAGACTTTGAATACCCTATGCATTGATACAAAAGAATACAGAAAAACAGGACAAAGACAGGATCATGAAACCTGTTTGCACCAGGGAGTGAAGGTCATAAAACCACTTCTTGAAGTGTGTAACTCCTCCTTTTTGGGTGGCAGGGGCAAAACTGCAATTGTACAGTTTGTGTAACTGTACTAGCAGGCCTCAGGCACACTCTGCATTTCTGAGCACAACCCTTCTCCTACCTGAGGACTAACTCTGCATTCCTTAATGGTCACAAATCCTGCTACACAGTTCCCCTGCTACAGAAAAAACCACACAGAGCTGCAGAGTCAATACATGTTATCAAGCTCTTTGACTGCTCAGATGCTATTAATATTTTGGTAGGGTGGGGGTTAGAATTCGTGTCAGCCACAGAGTTGCTGTGGCATATATACCAATTTTTTTCCTTATTTCTTTTCCCTCTAATACATTAGCAATACATTCAGCATCCAGTTAACAACTTGGTTTCATGTTTTCTTTTCTCTCACCAGCAGTGCATTCCTTCCTGGATAGTGTAAAGTACCCCCTCAACCAATAAAGTCATAATCATATGCCACACAGTCAAAATGAAAGCTTATAATAGCAATTTTAAAATAATTAATTTTTTTAATGTTAAGTACGTATCTGTGTAAACAGAGATCTGCTGATCTCTGTCTTTTAGAAGCTACAGAAGGGTCTAGCACCCACAAAAAAAAAATTATTAATATGGCCAGAGTGTTACCTAGTGAGCTACTCTGCATTCCTAAATGGCAGAAGATATTGCCCAAGACACATCTGCTATTACAAATAGGAACTGGATAATAGATGCTAAAGTAATCTAAAAAATATATTCTGCTTAATAGAAACAGATACTGTTACAAATGAACTTTTTCTGAACAAAGAAATCATATCCACATTTCAGATGTTATTGTTGCTAGATGTATTTTAACAAAAAAAAAACCTAATTGCAATCTGCCTTTAAATTATTACAAGCCAATGTTAAATTCCCCTGTAATATTATGTAACTCAGTTTATATTAAACTGAAATAAATTGCAAATGTTTGATGTCAAAACTCTAAATAAAGCTCAAATACTCAGCAGGTAAATCTTCCTTGAAGTACCAAGAGCAAATATTAGGTTTAGACCTAAGTTACCTGAAGCTAGTACCTTCCATTGCATCCGCAGAGTCTTTGCTCCATAAGTCACTTAAATGGCACTTCCTGTAAAGCCAGGAAACTAACTGGGAATTGAAAGAGTAAGATTATTTGTCTTCCATCTCATCTGAGAAAACAAAGAAGTTTGAGTTCTGTTAGTTCTAAAAGCTTGTATTCAATTAAGCAGAATCAGTTACCTTACTAGGGATAATACTTTACTTATATTTTAAATGCAAAATCTATTTACATTTACTTGTGTGTTTGTGCATGAGTGTAATTTTACTAAGTAGGACTTTTTAAAGACCACAATTAAAAGAAGGCATAATTTGTCATGTCCTAAATAAAAACTTTCTTAAAAGTTGCAATCTAGATAAATGCACAATAGGCCATGAAATCACTTAGAAAGTGTGCAGGCATACAATGCATGCTATGAAATAACAAAAAAATAGTGCCTAATTTAGTGTAAAGGCTATATTTAGCCACATATTTTAATGGTTGTCTACCAATAGAGACTGCTCCTGAAAAAAACAGAAATACCAAAGCAAAATGAGATCACAAGCACCAATTTAAACCAAGTGTTTATTGACTGAAACCCTGCTTTAAACCAGTTCAATAGGTGTAACTGGAGTGTCAAGGCAGCAGAGACATGACCGTACCTACAGAGGGGCTCACAAGGGCCATGAATACGAGGCATAAAACCCTCCCTGCTTTCAGTGTGCCTGCCCCCACTCTCTCCTTCAGCCCTACACAATCTCTGCAAAGCCGGTTAGAGCTCCACAAAACACCATCCCCCACTCAAAGGGTTTTTTCCACTTTAGGATCCTTGAATAAGAGAACACATTCTGTCTGCAGACCTCAACTGCGCCCTTCTCTTGTGTAACCCACTGCACGGGGATGTCTGTGATGACAGCCTCACCTCCCGTTTTGATTTCCCCCTTTCTGCAGAGAGTAACAGCAAACATCAAATGCAGCCCTGTGGGTCTGTCCAGGAAAGCAAGACTGCACACAGAAACCAGATCAGCTGTGGCAGAGAAACCAGCAGAACACTTCTTAGACAAAACACAGTATCTGGTCAGTTTTCTCAGGTGCTTCCCTCTGTGCACTCCAGCATCCTCCCTCTCACTCCGGCCCCATCAGCACATGGCGCAGTGAAACAGAAAGCTCGACAGGGACATCCTCGAGAGTCCATTTCACTAGATAAATAAATAATCCATTTCCTCTAGACATCTCTCTCAGGAGGGCAGGATCTTCCTTTGCTGATTAAAAACCGGGAAGACTTCGCAGGCACACAGACCCAAAGCTTTGTTTGGAGCTCTCACCTGAACAGGCCAGCCCTGATTAGCGGCAAACAAGCGATATCAAAACTGGCAACTGAGTATCCAGATCCCTTCCACAGCTTCCTCCAAAGGACTCTGAAGGACCAAATCATGGCGAGGGCCCTCACAGTGCGGGATTTTGCCTGGGTTTTGCGCTTTTAACCATGGGCTTTATTTACCTTCTGCTGCTCTGGTACACAGTGCTGAGGCGAGACAGATGAGCACAAGCACATATAAGAGATGCAAGGATAATACTTAATACTCGAAAATTGTTTTACACACAGAGGCTACTTTCTCATATTAATGGAAACCTCATAGTAATGAGAAATGGACAAATTCAACCATTATACTTAGTTATCTCTAATTTACTTCCCTTATTTAAGGTCTTCTGTACTAAGAAATAAAGTTAAAAACTTCCGTCCCTTGCTCAACTTCTGACACTTGTGCTTGTTATTTAGTCCAACAGATTTAAAAGAATAGCACTGGAGCTTCTGCTTACTCTTTCAGTACTAAAACACAGAGGAAGTAAATTGTGAATAATTGCCTGCATTAATATATTTGCTACCAGCTTTGTCATTCTTCAATTTACACACACCAAATTTCCCCTTATAAACACCTCTGTTTCTCCAAAAGCAGCTGGAAATTAATTATGCTGTTTTTATTTTCCTATTAATTCATATGCTATAGTTCTGTAATCAGTGCAGGATCATGCTGCAATTTTAAATACTTGTTTCAAAATACATTATGAGCACTTGATTATTGATGTTTAACACAATGTATGAAAGAGCATCTTAAACAAATTAGAGGGAATACAAATAAAGAAACTCAAATAAGAAAAATAATTGCACATATATTCAAACAAGAGCTAAACCCTGAAACTCACAAGTTTGTGGCATGGAACACTGACTGATTGGAACTGTGCCAGGCAGGAAGTTTACACTACATAACATGATATTTGGATATAAAGAAACCTTTTACAAAGAGAAAGAACACCTGAAGACAGAGTTACCAATGAAGTGGAGGTGAAAATGCTATTTCCTTCCAAATCTATCATCTCTGACCACCGATTTGCAGTACATCAGAATGTTTTCTTTCCCTAGACAGACAGCCAAGTTGTGAGGCAAACACACTTGAACAAAATGGCTTGTGTGCCAGAAGACTTATCATCTACCAAATGGCATTCTCACACTTCATGCTCTTCCAGCCTCTTCTCATCTACAGGAACTCGGCATGTTTCAGCAATGTCTCTCTCTATTCCCAGCTCTTCCTACATGGCTCACCATCAGGCCAGGGATGGCCTGTAAGCTTGTGAGATAATCACTGAGTACAACAGGTGCATGACCCTGGCAGGACTATCTGCACATCAATAACTAAGAATAATGTGAAATCTGCAGCTTTTCTGAGGAATTACAGCCACCAGGAACTTCAGCCACCAAACCTGCAAAGGGGTGCACACTGCTGATGAAGGTCTGGTTCTGGCTTTTTGTTCAGGAATTCACCTGCACAGGTGTAACTGCAGGATTGGGCTCTTCAGCCATGAGGTCAAGAGAAGCTGATGTTCCTGTACTTCACCCTGTAAGTCAGTATGATGTTTGCTAACTGCAGGTCACTGTAGGCAGGATGTGGCTCGAAGACCACCACTTAGGGAAAGCAAACCCAAACATGGCCAACCACAAAAATGAAATGAGGTAAGAAATCAAGTCCTCCCTTGCTCCTTCCATTCTCACCTAATGTTTTCTTTATCCAGCTTCACCTTCACATTTCTCGTGAAGTCTCTCAAATATTGCTTTGACAACCACAAAACAATGCATTCTCTCACATACACAAACAAAAACTTAGAATCATTTGATTCATAGAAGAACACACAGGCTGCAGTGGGAAGCTGCACTGCTCTACTGAAAGAGACCTAATCCTAACTATCACTGTGTGACATGCTTTCCCCACTGCCATTGCTGGGTAACTCCTGACTGTGCAAGGCGTGAGTACAAATGAAAAACAAACACTTGAAACAAAAAGACAGACAACTTCTAACAAGGTTTAAGTTCAAAAGTCCCTATGTAGCCAGCAGAAAAGACATACTGGGGAAAGAACTGAAGTGTACTGGTTGAAAGCCATCAAGCACTGAAGCACTGCCTGACACTCAGCAGCACAGTACAGTAACCAGTCCTTGACCCAGTGGCACAGGACCAGGTTTAAGACTTCCTCACTTGAATCCTGCAACGGGCCAGCTCAGCTCTCATCAAGAGAGCCAAGGAGCAGGCTTTAATGCGTGTGCCTGACCCTGCCACGGGGACCTCTGGGTTTCAGAAGCACAGGACAAAGCCCCTCCCAGGGGTGTGGGTGGCATCTTCCTGTTGCTACACCTGTGTAAGAGGAGCGTGATCCCACAACCAGGAACGCACTTAGGGGGATTCCACGATGTCTCAAAGCAGACAATTTGCTACACACGTAATGCCTTTCAGAAAGAATATATCATAAATCCCCAAACAAAACATCACACAGCCAGAGGGACACCTTCCCACTTTCCCTCAGAAAAAGAAGGTGTAGACAGGACTTGATGAACTTCTTGTCAAGAGAGCTTCCACTTACACTAAGTTCCATAGATCCCATGTTGTACAAGTCCACTGAATTATTTTTATCTTTGCTGAATGGGGCTCTGTGACATTAAGGTCAATAAAATGCTGCTTCTTACTTTCAGTATTGGCTACATTTTATAAAATCTCTTATATAGAGACACCCACGTGGAAGATTTCTGACAATAAAAATTGCATGCTTCCTAAGCAACTGATTTTCTTAGTGTAGTCTCATAAAATCCTGTTAACTTTTCTTCCCCTCACTAAAAATTGAAATTTTGTTGTACTAGGTTTCTTTGTACTGAGATATGCCTGAAGCTAGCTTATTTTCACATGCTGAATTGTCCACGCTCATAAGGACTTGCTATTACATTGTGCATTTGTGTGCTATAAAGGAAAAAGCAAGAACACTGGAAAGTGTCAAAACTATTATTTCCTCTTTGTTGATTCATCTTTTAGGAAATTAAATTTATAAATATTAGAAATAATAAAATGCTGCTACCATCGTAAGAATACTACAAATAGGTCTACACCCAGGCATTAAATAAAGTCTGCTTTACTTTTTAAATACAACTCCAGTGTTCACATCAAATTTTTATTTTAAGTAACAAAACACCAGTAAACAGCAAATCTGAAAATCTTACATATGTTTACTGTCTCTAGAAATAAAAGTTCAGTAAGCAAGTTACCCTATTCATCACAATACTGCCAGAGTGCCAAAGTAGTTGCTTCTGTCAATTCTGTGTTTTGTAAGAACATCAGTTGTGATTTAGCATTAGATTGTGAATAAGAAAAAATAATTTAATTGCGAACAACTATTTCACATTAATTACATTTTTAAAACTTCACTATGAAAAATAATTTTCTTCCTTGCATTAACTTTACAAAGTTAGTATTAAATAAATAGGGGTAATAAATACCACAATAAACAGCAGCTTAAATACCATGGATACTGGCAAAACTCTTAAGTAAGCTCTCCTCCTACTTTACACTGTCTTGTCAATAAATATAACCAAATTGTAAGTCAGTAACTTCACAGCATTCTGAAGGTGGGATATTTTTTTTTGAAGCAGCATTATGAATGAAAGTGGAGTATTAACAAAAGATGTCCAAGTGGCACAGAACTCAGTGAGACTACTCACATCTCAAGACAGGCATTCACCAGGAAAGCTTCAGAGCAGTAGCACACACCAAGGGAAAGGACACAAAACTAAGGAGTCAGATGTAGATTTTATTCAATTCCCTGCTAATGCTAACCTGCTAAGTGACTGCAGGCAAGCCTACGCTCCTTCACAGCTTTTTATCTCAGATGCCTAAAACAGAAAAAAATGATTGTTCCTGATCTTGAGGTGTGTGATTACAGTATGGCTTGTGTACTTCACCAGACAGGACAGAAGCACATAAATAAGGCAAGGCCTACAACTGCCAATTATTAATAATATCACTATTATTGAGAAAAGAGTATGTGCTTTTTTCTTTCCCAAGCAATGCAAAACAGCAGCCCATCAAGCCTTTCTTAAATTCAGCATAATCCTTATGGTGCTTCAGATCTTACCCCTTCTGAAACTATCAAGAAGGGCGACAGCTGTAGGAGTCTTTTGTGAAATTCCCATGTCCACCAGGACCACACTCACCCCACTGCTCTCAGATAGAAACACTGTATCATTACTGATCTTAAAAAAATAAAAACAAAATAATAAAAAGGAAGTAAGTCCTAACAATCTTCTGACATGAAACAGAATGAAAAAGCTTCTGGCAATAATGCCCCAGGAAAGGGAGAAACATGGTAGAAGAAAAAGAAATAAACTTAACTACAGAAGTTAGAAGGATGACTTTTACCTATTTCTTCTCACAAATATTTTGAAATACACATGATTGTAAGTTCAATCCAGCTTTATAGACTCTTAAGTAATAATGAAAACATGAATTATTAAGTTTACAGTAAGGTACAACAGTATCTACACTGCTTTGAAAAACTTAAAACACTCACGAAAACTGTCCCAATACATGGGTGCCATATGATTTAATGATGCAGGGAAGTACTGCCACTCCCCATTCAGAAGTGACAAGGGACATATTGCTATGCTTCTAGAAGTGAAGACCTTGGAAGCCATCAGCAGGCTACAGCAGTGCTGCTGACTCCACTAGTGGCCACATCAGGCTATCCCCACAACAGGGCACAGGAAGTCAGACTTGGGTCCAAACTTTGGAAAGCAACTTCTGTTTTTGACCACATCCCTTGCCAGAGCTCCCAGAGACAGCCTGCAACACACTCCAAAATTAAAGTGAGAGTTTGGGTTCAGTTCACATTTTAATTTATAGTACCTTCCTCCACCAAGGATAAAGAGAGGGATCTGAACACTACACGAGCCACGTACAGTTGAAAGAGAAGCCGTGTCTCACCTCCCAGGTATCCAAATTTCACTGCAGGTACATTTATAAACCTCACACCACAACAGAGCCTTGCACACCACAGGTCTCGTCTGTCTTACCTGCATCTTTTCCACCACCACATGTGATGGAAAAGCACCTCGTCCCAGCTCACTCAGTCAAGATCTCCTCTCTTCACACCACTCTTTCCCCAGCTCTGTGCCAGAAGACTGCCCTGCCTAACGTTCACGAGCTCCAGAGACACTGCACATCCTCAGCCCACAGACCATGAGCGGCAGCAACCTGGAAGAACTTTAAGCTCTGAACGTGAGCAATTGTATCAGTGAATTTAACAAGACTTGTCACCTGCTTCAAGATATTCACATGCTCACAGGATCTCCAGCTATGGAACCACTAATTTACGAACAAAGTGTATTAGGAGCATTCTGGATGAACAGGAAAAACATTAGTTATAAAATAATGGCATGATTACCTCTGATATTTTAAGTGGAAAACTGACATTTAATATCTTTAATTATTCACACAACAGCTATGAAAGAGAAAGGTTTTCTTCCTTGAAGAGAAAAATAAACATGGACAAATTCCTCTCACCATCACTCCTACACTCCTTTCCTAAATAAACCTCCTGCTGAAGCCAATGGAAGTTTTGCAGGCAATGAGCTTACAGCAAGCAGCCCCCAAAAAACTCCAAAGTATCAAGGGCAAGTTCTTAAATATTCTGACTTTACCTCCACACAGAAACCAGGTACATTTCTGCTAAATTACATGCCTGCTTGACATGGTTTATCAGCTTGCTCTGCCAAGAGGGACTGTAACATGCAACAAACTTTTGAAAGCATGGGCCAATTTTTGAAGCATCCACAAGGCCCCTGGCTAAGCAGCTCATCACTTTCTATCTTGTGCCACACCAGCCTTGCACTGGCACTTGCCAAGCAAACCACAACTCCTGTACATCAAGACTGAATGACTAAAATCCATTCATGAACTGTTACTTTAGTGAGAACTGTTCAATAAAAGAAATCTTCCCATTTACCAAAAGTAAAAGCTCCCTAAAGTAAATGGAGATTTCTAGTCATGGACAAAACTAATGAAATTTCTATTCTCACCTTAACTAGGTACATTATTTTTATTGCCTTTTTTTAAGCTACAAGGAAATATATTTCTTCTTTTCCTCTAAAGCTCCTATTATGCCCTTTTCGTAAAAAAGATACTCTACCCTTTTCTTTGTTCAAGCCAGTTCAACATCAGGGGAGACATACATTTAGCACTATGCACAAAACCAAGGTCCACTCCTCTCCAAGTGTGGGAAGATTATGATCACCATTTCATTACCCAATCAATACTCCATGCATCCAAAAAACTTCATAACAAAACTAAAACCAGATAATGACTCAAAACCTGAGTGAAGGTCTCTGAGCTATTCTTGTTCAGTATCCTTTACTATTACTTGAAATAAGGAAAATGTCCTTAGCACTTACAGCACTCTCATCTGACTCTTACCTGCAAACAGAAAATTAAGTTCAGAAATAAGTACATCTGTATTCAGCCCTGATCAACATTTTGACGTCTACCTGCCAGTTTTGAATTTCCAAATGCATTTTTACTTGGAAAAATTGTTGCACCAATTACTCTTCACAGAACACAATCCTTGTCAGTAATGCTATAAAACCAAAAGCAATATTCTCCTATGCAACTAGTCTGTCATAAAAAATTCCAGTAATTGAATTTGGTGTTTATACTCTGAGACCTGCACATACCAACCACACTGCACACAAAATCCAAACCCCTGAAATTTGGGTGTAAATCTGCAGGAACTGGAGAACAGCAGAATTCACCCTTCAAACCAACTGCCCACAGTGGTTATCCCAGCCTTAACACTAGTTTTGTGGTCATAACATTACACCAGAACAGCTGCTCCCAACAGCCCCCTTCAAGTCAGCATGTTTGGGACCATCACTTGTCCCACGTCTGCTATACACTGCCTGCAAAAGGTCAAGAGTGCGTTATTAATCATTTGCATTTATGAGTACTAAGCCCACCCCAAAGGCATGTCTTGTCTTAATTATGTACAGAATAGTACCAAGAAGAAATGCTACCTCCCACTTCCCATTTTGGGCCAAACACAGGTCAGTGACACCATGGGCAATTGTATGTGAAGTGCTCCAAGTGCCACTCATTTTATGTCTTCTACGAACGTGACCTCAAAAATTTAGAGCCTCTTCTTCAAACTACCACTTCCACTTCAGCCTAAAAGGTGTCAAATCTTTCAAAAGTTAGCATAACTTTTCCCAGCATGCAGATTAAAAAAAAACATTGTTGTATACCTGAGAGCTTACAAATACTAGTAGATTAGTCACTAAGATACATCTTTCAAATTGATTGCTATCTGCATTCATCAATGCCAAAAGAAAAAACAGTAACACAGAACTAGCATGGATGGAATTCTAATTAGCTCTCAGTTTACATGTTAAAACTGAATGAACTCCTGTTGCAGCCTTACAGTTCTGCTAAACTGATTCTTGACCTCCAGAGTTTTCTAATTACCTATTCAGTTTATATTCTTGTACTTTTCTACCACTGAATTTTAAGAGGACTTTACATGCTCATTAAATTTTCGACCTGTGTGTTGCACTTTGCGTATTCTACTGTTACTTTGGTTTAAAACTTTCGCCCTGTCAATCACCTGATTATCTTTACAAAGTTTAAGGGAAAAAAAGAAACATAAGAAAAAAAATAAGTGAAGAGAGCTCTGAACATGCAGAGCCTTTTAATTCCCAGGTTACTCAGAGGCACCTCTACATACAAACTTTGTATTCTAGCAGCTGCTATTAGCACCTGGAGAAGACATGTTTTCTGACGTGCTGAAACCAGAACAAGCATCTTCCTCATAATAAGTGGCAGCACAAGGAACTCTATCTTATCAACAACCAAGTTCTTTTTTCACGTGTACAGTTTACATACTTACCCAGGAAGGCAAATGGAAATTACAGACAGATGAAGATGAAGCTGTCTCAAAGCCTTTGTCATGTGATAATGACCTATAAAGTATCACATAAAGGTACATCATCAGCACACCATGATTTTACAATATTGCAACTCACCACATTGCCAACAAGAGGAGAGATCCCAAAACTTGAAACTTGCTTCCTCCCTCACCCCCATCCCAGCTAAGTTGTCATTAAAAAAAGATGACAGTCGCAGAAAACCATAAGGAGCAAACAAAAAATGCACCGTGTCTTTAAAGGGCATTAAGAGGGGGCAAATGGAGCAAATCATCTGAGTGTGCATCAGCAGGGTGGGTTATTTTTTCTCTTTCTCACATGGATGCATGTTTATGAGTGTGCACACATATGCATCCACACAGGGATGCATCACGTAATTATCTTCATGTACACACTGTAATACTCGCATGTACTATCAAAATAAAAGACAGAAAGTTGACCACCATCTATCTGCAAGGAGGCATACATAACAATAACCCCCGGAAACTTACACAAGTGAGCGATCAATCCCCGCGCGTGGATAAGCCAAACAACGCGAAAATTAACAAGAATAAGCCGCCAGACCGCAGGTACGAGATCCACCCGGGGAAAAAGACAGACAGAACGACGGACGAAGGCTGCAAGGCTGGAGCAGTTTCAGGTTATGCCCGCTGCCCCCCGGCAGAGCCCAGCCGAGCCGCCCGGAGCGCTGCGGCCGCCCAGCCGCCCCTCCGCCACCGCAGCCCGCGGGGAGCGACCCTCGGCCGCCGCGGGG